>CM049824.1:35895568-35995568 GCA_027422435.1 Schizopygopsis pylzovi | reverse complement strand
TTCACATCTCCCTGTGTGGGTTGACTTTGCAATATTTTCAAATCTATGTCAGGAATGCACGATACATGTACAAACATCATTGTTTCTACATCCCTACTCTGCGCTCTCTGATATGGACAAAATTCTGCATCTTCCGTGGCTCATTTGGCCGTTTCATCAGCAATTCTGTTGCCAACAGCGTCTGGTTCATCTCCTGATGCATGTTTCTTGACCTTCACTACAGCAAGTTCAGATGGCAACATTACAGCTTGTAATAAATCTCCCACCAACTCTGCATGTGATATTGATTTGCCCTCAGATGTCTGAAAATTGCGCCTAGCCCAAGTCTGGGCGATGTCTTGAACGACTCTTTTGCTCTTTTGCCTTTTGTTAACTCAGAGACTCTTGTTAATGCAATTATTTCCACAGCCTGTGCTGAGTTATGGTTCAGGCGATATGCCTCTACTCTCTCACCCTCCTGTGTCACAATGGCATATCCACACAGATACATAACATTAGACGGCCTTGAACATGAGCCATCTATATATATAAGTGCTCTCCCCCATCCAGGGGCGTATTTTTTATCACAGCTTTAGTGATTAATGTTGATAAGCCATACAACGATTGAACTGCTGGGTTAGAAACTGAAGTGGGCTTAATGGTTAAATTTTCCGTGGCTAGGAGCAAGTGCAAGTGAAACGGCCTGGAATAGTCTGGTAGCCCCAAGACAGGAGCACAAGTGATAGCAATCGTCAATGCATCGAAATGTTCTTCCGCTTCAGAAGTCCAGTTCAACGAGTCCCTCGGAACCATGCCATGTTGAATGAGACATCATAGGCCTTTGTCATGATACGCACAGTCAGGTATCCATGCACGGCAATAGTTTACCAACCCCAAAAAACTTTGTAGCTGTGTCACAGTTTCAGGAGTACGCATATTCTTTATCAGCTGCACCCTCTCAGCTGAAATGGCCTTCAGTCCTGGTGAAATGATGTGGCCCAGGTAATGGACTCTGGATTGCACCCACGGCATTTTGTCATTTGAGGCCTTAAATCCAGCACTCGCAAGCAGACAACAATTGAGGCCTGCAAACAGTCAGCCTCAGTTTCAGCGGATATTAAAATTTCATCTGTATAATTCAGCACACAAACCGTGGATGGCAGGTCTGTTACAGTGTTCAAAACACATTTCACTGCAGTGGAAAAGACGGCTGGGCTGTCACCAAATCTCTGAGCAGGGCGTGTCCAGGTAAGCTGCACACCTTTAAATGTAAATGCAAACAACGGCTGCATTTCTGCATGGATGGGGATGGAGAAGAAGGCTGAACACAAATCACCGTAAAGCGGGTGTGATTGTATGGTATAGAATTTAGAATAGTCGGCATATCAGGCACAATCGGGGCCAGATAAATTATTAATGAATTAATAGCCCTCAAATCTTGTGTTAAACATCAACTCGTTCCATCAGCTTTTCTGATGGGATTGATTGGTGTATTGTAAGGTGAGTGAATGGGAGCAATAATAAAAAATTATCAATTACCGGTTGGCTACCTTCAACCTTTTCAGGTGACAATGGGTATTGCTTCATGTACACAGGCTTCTGTGGGATCAATTTCGCCTTGTAAGGGGGCATGTTAACGAGGCCTGATTCATCCTTATACTGTGACCACAATGTTGGGTTTACCTCTGCAATAATGTATTTAAATTGTTGTGATTCGTCACTGCTTGTGAAGTGTGGCAATAATTCCACAGTTGCATCTAAGACATCTGAAAGCAAAGAGAAATTAACAGGGCTGTCTGAAAATACAATCTTAATGCCACGTTTATGGGTAGTTCATCCGTGCAATTGCTAAAAGAAAAACAAATCACTGACTGTGCATCTGGACTGACATCGCTCTGTGGGCACCCCTAAGCATGTTTTGGATTAGTTTGTTCATCCCTCTTGTTTATCTAAGATACCTGATATTGATCAGCATAACCGCTGTTATAAAGTGGCTCTTGTGTATGGTTTATCTGTGGAGGCATACGCGCAAGCTCATGTGCCTGTTTCAGCCTACACTCCCTTGCCCAGTGCCCCACCTTTCCGCAAGTGACACTCTCCGGACCTTTCAGGACCTCCCCGGGGTGGGCCCCAATTATACTGAGCGCTGCCCCTTTGGTAGGCACAGACAAAGCAGTCATTCGTTGCTGTGGAGCTGAAAACATAACTTCCTGTTTTGGCTTAAACAGAAACGAAATAAAACAACCAGAGGTGTCTAACTCACAAATTATTTAGCAAAAATCTTCAACAATTTGTTGCATTAAATTAGCAGTCGTTACATGAACCAAACGCGTCAAATCTGGATTCATATTATTTAATCACGTATTTATAAACAGTGAGGACATTTCACCGCCTATTAAAATTCAAACGTCTTCTTCCACACACATTTAAAATGAGAAACAAAAGCAGAAGCACTGCTTTTGAGCTGCACCATGTAAAGTTTCTTTGTTCAACTCAGGAGGGGGAAGGGGAAGTGTAATTCAAATTAATTAAGGCTGTGTCATAAGGTGGTGGTGTCTTTACAGTTGACGGTATGTCGATCAATATTTTGTTCACTTTATTAACACGCTCTGGACTTTATTGGTTCCTTATGTTGTTTTTGTTTTTTCAAATTTCATATGATTCTCCCATATATTTATAATCCCATTGAGGATTACCACAAACGCCTTTAACCATGGATTTAATTAACTCCATATCCTTTTTTTTAAAGAACCGAATCTGGGATATTCGTCAATTTGCGGTCCGGCGCTTTCAGACCATCCGGCCAAAATATCAACAAATGGTTGTGTCCAATAACCCTTATCATTTCTGATAATAAAATCTTCTGGCTTTTCACCCTGTAGTGGTTTAGATATTTCTTGTCCCATACTCAACGAATGAACAAAGCAAATGTTAGAAAAGGAAATTTAAAAACAAAAAATTCACCCACAAAATCCAACTGTTTGATATATATATATATAATTTTTTGTTACTTATCCTTTTTAAGTGATAAAGTCAATATCTCAAAATACACGCGTCGTGTGCCTCTCGACTACTAGGATGCAACCTGGTCCCCGGGTGTCACACGCAAATGCAGAAACCCAACACAATCGTGCAGTGACCTCCATCAACAGTATATCACAGGAAGGCTACATAAAAAACTAATACCTGTGATCTACTGTTGGAACCTGTTGATCCTCTTTCAGTCTATCATGGTCTTCAAAACACAGAGTATAGGTTTTAGGTTACCGATGAATAAACATCGGACGAGCCGGATGCAGCTGGATCACAAAAATGGGTACTTATCCATCCTTGAGTTTTAACTTTTTAGCAAGACCTACCATATGTTCCTCTGGAAACAACTCCTCCGCAGAGGTGAGAGCAGATCCGTTGCTGGCCGAAGAACTAAACACCTTCTACGGCCGCTTTGAATGTAATGGCGGCGCAAATCTGCCGAACAGCCCGTCAGGAAGCAGCAGACAGAGCAGCGATCATGTTATCACCGTGTCAGAGGATGATGTTCGGAGGGAACTAAAGAGAGTGAACGTCAGGAAAGCAGCAGGACCTGATGGGATTACTGGCCGCGTTCTGAGGTCCTGTGCTGATCAGCTTGCTGGTTTGTTTACATCCATATTTAATGAGTCCCTCGCTACCTCTGTTGTTCCCACCTCCTTTAAAAAATCTGTCATAATCCCTGTGCCTAAGAACAGTAAACCCTCTTGCCTGAATGACTATCGTCCAGTTGCCCTCACATCGACAGTCATGAAGGTTTTTGAGAGACTTTTAAAGAAACACATTTGCTCCTCCATCCCTGCTACTTTGGACCCTCTTCAGTTTGCCTATCGGCCAAATAGGTCTACTGATGATGCCATCTCCCAGGTCCTGCACTCCTCCCTCACTCACATTGACAGCAAAAATGGCAACTATGTCAGACTGCTATTCATAGACTATAGCTCAGCTTTCAACACTATAGTCCCCACCAAGCTAGCTGATAAACTCACAGACCTCGGCCTAAACACCTCACTCTGTGACTGGATTCAAGATTTCCTCACCGCCAGACCACAAGTGGTGAAAGTCGGCCAGTTCACCTCCAACTAATGTAGGAGCCCCACAGGGCTGTGTCCTGAGCCCCCTGCTCTACTCTCGATACACCCACGAATGCGTGTCCTCTCACAGCTCCACTTCTATTGTCAAATTTGTGGATGATACTGTGGTTCTGGGCCTCATTAACAACGATGACGGGGCCGCATACTTGGATGAGGTGGAGAGACTCACATCATGGTGCCAGGACAACTGTCTCTCTCTGAACGTGAGCAAAACTAAGGAGCTGATCGTGGACTTCAGGAAGAGACAGCAGCGGACCTACACTCCTCTTATGATCAGTGGAACCCCTGTGGAGAGGGCGAGTAGCTTCAAGTACCTCAGTGTAAACATCTCCGAGGACCTAACTTGGACTACACACATTCAAACACAGGTTAAGAAAGCCAGGCAAAGACTGTACCATCTGCGACAGCTGAGGAAATTCAGGGTCTCACCAGCTATCCTGAAAACTTTCTATTCTGGGGCCATAGAAAGTGTATTGACTCATCTCATCTCAGTGTGGTATGGTAATTCCTCAAACCAGGACTGCAAAGCTCTACAGAGAGTCGTGCGTTTAGCTGAGCGCATCTCAGGGTCTACTCTCCCCTCTCTGCAGGACATCTACCTCAAACGCTGTCAAAAGCAGAGCTGCTAAAATCATCAAAGACTCAAATCACCCCGGTAACCATCTTTTCCGTTTACTGCCATCTGGCAAGCGCTTCAAGAGCATGATGGCAAAAACCGAGAGACTGAGGAGAAGCTTCTTCCCTCAGGCCATTAGGCTCCTAAACACGAACCCAGTCTCATAAACATTTACGGACTCATTACACAGACTCATTGTGAACTGTAAATATTCCCATATTCTCAAATATTGCTGCTTTATGTACAATACCCTGAACAACCCGTCTGCACATCCCTCTTATTCACATTACTATTTATTAAGTCCCAGTACACAGTTTTTTTTTTGCACATCTTTGTGTTTTTTGCACATCTTATTGTTTTGCACTTTTTTATTTCATTGCACATTTTACTCTTATTTCTCTTTTTTTACCATATATATGCTCTTGTGTTGTGTTACTTTATATAATTTTTATTTTTATTATTTTGCACTATCCACTGAGCGGACCTGATTCGATTACATTTCACTTCTAATTATACCCTGTATAATTTATTATGTGACAAATAAAGAAACCTTGAACCTTGAATTGTCCCTCATTCACAAAGCAGTCTGGAGTAAAATTTGTTGTGCAGACATAAATGTAGGTATTCGTTGGCGCATTACCATCAAAAACAAAACTAATGCACTGCATCCTCAGTGGCTCTGATGTCGGGAGAAAATTAACACTCTTATGTTCTTCTACATCACAAAACTACAAAACACATCCATTGCTTACAAGACATTGTTGCTACAGCTGTTCAAGCACAGAAAAAATTATGGACTTCGTACAACTGGCTGAGGGTGAAAATATGCTAATACTGGACAGTACTTCAGCTTTTGTGAGTGGGGCCTGAGCAAATATGATATCATACTACTCAGAAAATCAAAACGGCTTGATAATTGAGACTTTAGGTTTAGGTTTTTGGGGTATTTTAAAAAAAAGGAGTAAATTGATTTGTATCATTGTAGGGTGGTTGTGTCCACACACTGATAAGATATTATCTGCTAAGATAATATATGCAAACACCGTGTAAAAGTGAATTTTGTTGTCTCCTTTAAAATTTAAATATTATAATCTCAATTCAAGTGATGAATGATTTAGAAAGTCTGACAGTAATCAGTGTTGAGCACTACTCTAAGGTTAACCCTGCCTTGTTTAAATGTTTGAAAATGATTAACGGTTGAAAACAGAGATTTAGAAAGTAATCAAATGTAATCAGTTACATTACTTTTATGAAGTAATTGAAAAGTTACACTACTTATTACATTTTAAATAGGGTAACTTGTAGGGCTGTAGTCAAGTCCACCTTTGTCGAGTCCAAGACAAGTCCAAGTCCAAAGAGGTTCGAGTCCGAGTCAAGACCGAGTCCAAAGAGGTTCGAGTCCGAGTCAAGACCAAGTCCAAAGAGGTTCGAGTCCAAGTCAAGTCCATGTCCAAATGAGACGGTCAAAACAGAGAAAGAAAAAAATCTTCTTCAAAACCACATATTTAATTATTGATAATTGATGTGATACGAGAGACGGCATATCTTCTATTCTAATATAATAATTTTGCATTTATTGTTTGTAATGATCTAAAAGCATGTGCAGCAACACTGTAGGATCAAATTAGGCTATCTTATTTCTCCTCCTGAGACCCAGATATGGAGTTTTTGCCTCTGTAGTGGACATTCTATTTTAGTGTATTTCTCTGAGACCTCACATGTCACAGTTATAAGTCTGGATGTCCTGCACAGAGCTCATTCAGGGCTTTATAGAGATACTAAATGTTTTTTAAACCATCATACGTCTTAGAAGATGGCTATATTTAATTTAGTGAAAAATTGTACATCCTTATGGAAATATGATTATATTCTGTAACTAAGTCTTTTACATCTGAATCATTTTCAGATTGTTTGTCATAAAGCAACATCTCAGGAAAATGTTATGGATTTTCAAATTCAAATATGACTTCCTGTTATGAAACAGAACATCATTTCATACATATTCAATGTAGAGGACACCAGGACTAAAAGCATGTTTATTATGCATTTTGGGAGACATAGCTATTGAATAGGGAAATAAATTATAAATCAGTTTGCTTATGAAATATTATATATTATTATGAAAATCTGGCCATGTATTACTCCCATTATGAAAATTATTTTTCAACATTCTGTCCCAACAGCAACACATTAATAAGCAAATTAGATACAGTGTATAGGTACACTGTGTTTAATGGGAAACCAGTTTATGGAATTTGTTACACACATATTGCATAAAACAAAATGGTATATCAAATAATTTATCCTAAAACAAAGTTTAGTATAAAAAATCCTGAAACCTAAAAATGTATTTGGTGATTTAAAAAAACTCCCATTGATTTTGCCGTTTTGATTCATGCCATTTAATTTTAGTCCTTGTGTCCTCTACAGAGGACATATAATCAAATATGAATAAAATAGAGTTTTTGAAAAATGAAATTTGAAAAAAAAAAAAAAATCTAGATTTGATCTAGTCAACTTGAAAATGTAACTACAACATGATTCAAGCAACTTTCTCTTTATTAACCCTCTAGTTAAAAAAAGTATATTCTAAGTGCACCACACATGACGTTGTCTTCATGATGTAAATGTTAAACAAATCACTAAATATCTTTGCAGAAAAGATTAACTACAACTACATCTTGTACAAACTTATATTATGCATATTAGGCTATATGTTCTGAAATAATACCAGACAAATGCTCCAAAAAACTCAAGTAATTCCAAATTAAAAATGACTGAAGGTATAACACCTAGAGTGCTATTATTAACTATAAAGGCTCTGTAAAACAATGAACAGCAGTTTTCAGCATGTCACCCTGATGTAAACATGAAATATCAGACCTACAGTAGTAGTTATTCACAGGTTTTGTATTTGATTACGCTGCTGTTCCGTTGTTTTTTCTATGGACGCATTTGACCGTTGCGCTCGCGTCTCTTGCAGCGTCTCATGCATGAAACGGCTTTCTAAAAACACGGAGCTCTAGTTATTAAAAGATGTTTAACTCACATCTTCTTGCATTTTTCCTATTCCACTGCCCGCGTCAACACAAAAACACATTCTGTGTGAATAGCACCTAGAGAGCATCACATGTGAGCGGTTAATCATGTGCACCGATATACGTTTGGATTGTTCTTTTCTCTTTACTGTTATTACCAAAGTGTCTAATTCTAGCGTTTGGTAATATTTCTATTCAAAATCTCGATTCCTCGATTTATAAAAAATCGAATTGTGGCAAAACATTAAATTCGAATTAATCGATAAAATCTGATAAATCGCCCAGCCATTGCCACAGGCTTTATTCGTTTTGCTCTTATTCGTTCTTTTTCTTATTCATTTGGTGCCACGGCGTTTGATGATTGTCTTTTTTTTTACGTTTAAACATTTTGCAAGTTTGTAATTTTATATTAGGCTTATAGCATGGTAATGGTGTTTTTATTCGTTTTGTTAATTAAAGTCCCATGTTTATTGCAGAAAATGTGTCATTGTAAGTTATAGATAAGCAATTGACCTGAAATGAAAGTGAAAGCAAAATGCGCACGGGCATTAATAAGGTATTTAAAAGCGAAGGAAAATGAGAGGGGAAAACTCCAACGAACTATGTAAAACCAAACTGTATTATGCAACTTGCCGACAGCGTGTCTGTGGCCAAAATAAAGATTATTTATGCCTCCACGCAGCGCGCACACTCAGAGCAAGGTGCACACTCATATGACGCAGTTGTGCATTTAACAGACGACCAAAGACAATGCCCGTTCTAGATGCCCGTCCGAGACCGGACTCGAGTACTACAGCCCCAGTAACTTGTAATCTGTAACCTATTACATTTCCAAAGTAACCTTCCCAACACTTTTTTTGAGATATTAACCTCAAATTTGTAACACAACTTGTTTAATTGTCTAGCAGGTTTAGAGTTCAACATGTAACATAAAATATATATGTAATATAAAATATTGTTCATATATCATTTTCATAAACTTAAACTTCAATAACTTTTTTTTGCTTTCATTTTTTTTTTACTTTTTACTTCAATGATAATATGCCATGGGTCTTCTTTAACATGAAACTAAACTTAACTCTGTGCTCCCAAGCTTAAAATTTGTATTCACTAGGTACACAAAATAGTTGCTCTCAGCGCCTTTTGGACAAAAATGTCCACATTGAAACCCATAAAAACTGCTATTTTTAATCGCAGTGCCGTTTAACTGTTAAATGATGCAATTTTTGTTAATAGGCTATCATTCTGTTGGCAAGGCTTAACATTTTTTTTTTTTTACCAGATGGTGCCATTTTGTCAGGTTTGGTCTATAAAGCAAATACTTGCTGTATTCCTGTTCTCTGCTTCTGCATATTATAGAACCAATTGGATAAATAATGCAGCTATAATTGTATGGGTATGGAAGTCGGAGTGTGGTTTGTATGTGTCATAAAAAATAGTTGTGTGTGTTCTTGTAATATTTGAGAGAGAGAAAGTTTAATGCAAATCACAAATCCAACCACTGTGTACACCCGCGGAGTTTTGCTGGCATCTAATGGGAAAAATGTGGTATTGCGCCCAAACAAAATTTTACTGAAAAGCAATTTTTTTGAGATATCAACCTCAAATTTGGAACACAACTTGTTTAGATTTATAGCTTAGATTTTCAAGCAGGTTTAAAAATAAACATGTTTCATATATAAAATAAAATATTGTTCATAAATCATTTTCATAAACTGATAATTTTAAACTTTTTTTACTTCAACAAAAATAATCTGCCATGGGTCTTCTTTAAAATGAGACCAAATTTATGTCTGTGATCCAAGCTTCCAATTTTTATGACCGTTTTTTGACATGGACATTTTTGTCCACTATGGACCTAAGTGTAACTTTTTTAGGGTTAAAACATATATTTTCCTTTCTTGTTTCTCTGATCTGACTGTAAAATCTGATTCATGCCATGGATTTCATGTTTATCTGCATTTATTAATTTACTTTTTTGTCTGCTGTCATGTGTATCTGTTTTGATATTGTAAAGCGACCTTGAGTTCACAGAAAGGCCCTATATAAAATAAACGAATATATATATAATATCTCTTGTTGTTTGGTTTGTGTGATATTTGATTTAATTTGTTTTTCTTTCCATTGCTTTTGTGGTAAGGTCATTTTTGTTTTGTTGACTGAGCCTAGTATGTCATTACTTTTATAGTGATTACATTTTTTCCTATGTGTTAATGTCCTAGGGGCCTTGCCTGGGCACGACCACAAGGTGCCTTTCATGCCCACTAAACACCTGCTTTTTGTCACATTGAGATGTATCTCTAAATTGGTTTCAAAAGGTCACGGGACTGACCTTATTTTCATAGGCATGTCACAGAAATCTCACAGTAAGTGTTGTTTTGCATTGCTAGACTTTGCCCTCTTTGTATGTTGGCAGGGGCCACGCGTCACAGCTTTCTGTGAAATTTGTTGGCCCTAGGACATTAACACATAGGAAAAAAGGAAGTCACTATAAATTACTTACCAGGCTCAGTCAACCAAACAAAAATGAACTTACCACAAAAGCAACCACAGAAAAAAACGCAAATCAAATATCACACAACAATAAGTCAACCAAAAAGTTATAATATATATATATATATATATATACATACATACAGGTGCTGGTCATATAATTAGAATATCATCAAAAAGTTGATTTATTTCACTAATTCCATTCAAAAAGTGAAACTTGTATAATATATACATTCATTCCACACAGACTGATATATTTCAAGTGTTTATTTCTTTTAATTTTGCTGATTATAACTGACAACTAAAGAAAACCTCAAATTCAGTATCTCAGAAAATTAGAATATTGTGAAAAGGTTCAATATTGAAGACACCTGGTGCCACACTCTAATCAGCTAATTAACTCAAAACACCTGAAAAGGCCTTTAAATGGTCTCTCAGTCTAGTTCTGTAGGCTACACAATCATGGGGAAGACTGCTGACTTGACAGTTGTCCAAAAGACGACCACTGACACCTTGCACAAGGAGGGGAAGACACAAAAGGCCAGTGCAAAAGAGGCTAGCTGTTCACAGAGCTCTGTGTCCAAGCACATTAATAGAGAGGCGAAGGGAAGGAAAAGATGTGGTAGAAAAAAGTGTACAAGCAATAGCAATAACCGCACCCTGGAGAGGATTGTGAAACAAAACCCATTCAAAAATGTGGGGGAGATTCAAAAAGAGTGGACTGCAGCTGGAGTCAGTGCTTCAAGAACCACTACGCACAGACGTATGCAAGACATGGGTTTCAGCTGTCGCATTCCTTGTGTCAAGCCACTCTTGAACAACAGACAGCGTCTCGCCTGGGCTAAAGACAAAAAGGACTGGACTGCTGCTGAGTGGTCCAAAGTTATGTTCTCTGATGAAAGTTAATTTTGCATTTCCTTTGGAAATCAGGGTCCCAGAGTCTGGAGGAAGAGAGGAGAGGCACAGAATCCACGTTGCTTGAGGTCCAGTGTAAAGTTTCCACAGTCAGTGATGGTTTGGGGTGCCATGTCATCTGCTGGTGTTGATCCACTGTGTTTTCTGAGGTCCAAGGTCAACACAGCCGTATACCAGGATGTTTTAGAGCACTTCATGCTTCCTGCTGCTGACCAACTTTATGGAGATGCAGATTTTATTTTCCAACAGGACTTTGCACCTGCACACAGTGCCAAAGCTACCAGTACCTGGTTTAAGGACCATGGTATCCCTGTTCTTAATTGGCCAGCAAACTCGCCTGACCTTAACCCCATAGAAAATCTATGGGGTATTGTGAAGAGGAAAATGCGATATGCCAGACCCAACAATGCAGAAGAGCTGAAGGCCACTATCAGAGCAACCTGGGCTCTCATAACACCTGAGCAGTGCCACAGACTGATCGACTCCATGCCACTCCGCATTGCTGCAGTAATTCAGGCAAAAGGAGCCCCAACTAAGTATTGAGTGCTGTAAATGTTCATACTTTTCAGTTGGCCAAGATTTCAAAAAATCCTTTCTTTGTATTGGTCTTAAGTAATATTCTAATTTTCTGAGATACTGAATTTTGGGTTTTCATCAGTTGTCAGTTATAATCATCAAAATTAAAAGAAATAAACACTTGAAATATATCAGTCTTTGTGGAATGAATGTATACATTATACAAGTTTCACTTTTTGAATGGAATTAGTGAAATAAATCAACTTTTTGCTGAAGCAAACCATGGAAGAAAACGTCTGGGAGGCAAGCAAGCATTGTTATCACAAGTTTATTTTATTTAGAGAGGTACTAATTACAATCGTCGAAGACTTATACGTTCTCTAAATAGTTTGTGAGAAAAAGGAGAATAATGAGTGACACCAAAACAAAGAAATTATCAAAAGCAAAACAACCCTAATTATTAAACCCCAACCCAACTAATCTAACAAACAAGCACAAATGTAGAAATAAAGCCGCAGGCTTTGGCGTATCTGACGCCCAATCTAAACTACTCTCATTAATAATAAAAATACACGGGTGGCTGTCACTCCTTACCTGTCACTAACAAGGAAAGGAAATTCAACAAAAGGCTTACCTATCTCCTTTTCCTAAAGTTATGCTAACAGGTCTCAAGCGACAAAAGCCATACTGGTCTGATTTAGACAATCTGGGTTACACAGCATATTAAGATAATAATTAAAGTATCCTACATTGACAGGTGACAGGCAGAAACACAACAAGTTTGAGTAAAATCAACAATACAATTCTTTAGGATCCAAGCAGACACCACGTGGCGAACTGGATTAACTGAAACGCGCAATTTGTGGTGGCCATTTTAGAAAACCAGATCTCAGAAGAGGACTGCTCACTCACTGTGAAGGTAAGAAGCTGTTATGTGAAATAAGTAATGTTAGAGCTTGTCTTTATCATATATTTGACTAGATATCAAATGAATACATGTTAAACATGTGCGTGCATGCCGGAGTCACAAGTTTTGTGAGACCAAAATACACATTGTACAGTTACTAATGTTAAATAATGGTGAGTGGCAAATTGTTTGGTCTGTGCGAAAACAGGATTGTCCACAGTAGTCATATTTCACTGTCTGACAAACCCCAAGATTTACATAAACTGTCGTTTATGTCCGAAGTGAATGTAAAAAGAAAACTGGACATGTAAGTACATTAAATCTGTGCAATTGTATTAATGTTAATCAACACAAGACAGGAAAAAATCACTCACTGCTCTTGACTGATTAACTTTGATTAGAATCAGTGTATTGCATTCATACAGTAAAGTCTACTGAAGTTTACCGTTTACTGAAAATCCTGCTTACTTATTGTAGCATTTACATTTTAAATGTTCACTGTCATTACTGTCATGCATTTTATTTTATTTTTAATATTAATATGAATTTATATTTCTGTTTGTGCTCAGGATCACAGCCTTAGGGAGGAACAAGCACTATTTAGATTCTTATCTTTTTATAGCACTGACAATCTCACTCGTTTAGGCAAGATAAATTAATTTACGGATTAATTATTATACATTCTTATGTATAATAGGCGTCCGCAGACCTTATGCTGATATTTGTCTGTTTAGAAAAACAACACACATGGAAAACAATTTAACTTGTTCAATCTCATAATTCTCCCCACTGACCACTCCTTCTGTGAGCGCCGCGCGTCTTGTCTTTAGTTCACTCGCGTAGTGAATCAAAAAGTGGCCGAGAATCATTAATTAGCTAAGTTAATGTTCTCAAGCCGGGAGATTTAAAAGCATAGATGAGTTTGGAAGTGGAACACGCACTTTTTTTTTTTTTTTTTTTTTTTTTTTTTTTTGGCTCTCAACGGAGGCGGTCGCATTTTTCACTCCCCGTCCTTCCATATTTTCCCTGCTTGCTCTCCAGTATTGTCTGATCTATTGAGAGACTCTCTCTGCACTGCTCTTCAAACTGAGAAATTATGGATTTGATCAACTGGTCTCTCAACGCTATTGACACCATCTTTTCGACTAGAAAATTGGGTTCCGGGGAACCTGTCTGCCCCGACGGAACGTTTGCAGCTGGGTATACAATGGACGCATGGGAGAGGTGGCAAATCGTATGTCTTGTGGCTCTTTCCGTGGAGGACATTGAAGATATCTACCTATTCGGAACCATGATAACAGGTCTTCTGCTGATTGGATTAGGCTTTGCCCTGGGTTATCGAAAAATTCAGAAAACGGGTACAGCTGTCCAAAGCCTCACAAGGCTGCCCGCCATGACTGAAGCAGTGGGAAGAGCGGTCAGCATTGAGACTGAGACTATTAACCGCAATATGGATTCTATCATAGAGAAGCTCACGGCTTTGCAGAGAAAAATTGATGATCGAGATCAGAATGGACAGAGAGAGTAGCTGTTTTGGAATGCGGCTACTCGCCTAAACAAATCGCAATCTTATCTTTTGGCTCCCCCGTACCAGCACTGCCCGGCAAGGTCGTTGTTGGAAATTTATCCCTGGGAAAGAACACTGCAGTGAGACGCTCTTGCTCCCTCCCCCATTCTACAGACATTGATTATACTACACACACACACAAACATATGCACTCACTTCCCCTCCCCCCATCCCTCGCCTCCGTCGCTTTGAAACCCGCCAGCCTGACAGGCGGGTCTGTGGCCAGCACAGAGAATGGCCGCGGGTCCGGACGGCTGCCTGCTGGAGCTGGATCACTTCCCCTGTTGCAAAGTGTGTCTATGGTTTATGTGCTTTTGCTGAGGTGTTTTTTCCTGTTCTCACACTGTACTCCCCAAGGAGCATAGTCTGGGGGTTATTTTTTTTCTCCTCTCCTTCCTCATGTAATGCTGTAATTTTCTTCAATTCCCTGTCTTCCTGTCCTGTCTACCCCCTTGTCATATATGTATGTTATGTATGGGCAGGTTGATGGCTTATTTCACTGGTACTTGTGACTAAGTGACAATAAAGGGCCACTACTACTAACCAATCATACTATGGAGGCCTTAAAGAGAGAAATTAGGAATCTGCTCATTTGTCTCTGGTGCGCTTTAAGCGACTTAATTTTGTCTTAATAGACAAATATTAATTATTTACTTCAGTTCATTTTCTTCTTAACAACAACTCTTCCATTTATCTTCCGCTTCCGGCGCTGCGCTGTACAGTCGACGTTAGGGATGCTCCGCTCAATTTGTGCTTTAATATACTTATTTACGTATTTTTACTTTCTCTTTTTACACGCATAACGTCTGCACTGTTTATATACGACAGAAGAACACTTTTGGACATTGGGCACCACTGCACTAACCTGCTTCAGGACACTCTATCCACGGATCCAGCGTGGCCATTGGAGATACTTCGGAGCACCGAGGTTAACGATGGCCGCCTCAATAATCCCAGGCGGCGTAGGAAACATTGCGGGAGACGCGCTGGAATACGTAACAGACTGAGAAAAAGGGCTCACAGTCCCCCTCTACCGAGTATTCTGCTCGCCAATGTCCGATCCTTGGAGAATAAGATGGACGATCTTAGAGCCAGGATAAGTTTCCAACGGGACATTAGGGACTGTAACATCCTTTGTTTGACCGAAACATGGCTCACGCCGACGGTCCCGGACACCGCTGTAACGCCGTCTGATAACTTTTCTGTTTTACGGATGGACAGAACAGCCGAGGCCGGAAAAACCAAAGGTGGTGGAGTGTGCTTCATGATTAACAAGAAATGGTGTGACCCCAGGAATATCTCCATTCTGTCGCGTTCCTGCTCGCCTCATCTGGAACACCTCTCCATTATCTGCCGCCCATTCTACCTGCCCCGGGAGTTTACATCGATCATCGTTACTGCCGTCTACATTCCACCTCAAGCAGATACTAGCTTGGCTCTGTCCAAACTCCACGACGAGCTCGGCGGCAACATCAACAAACACCCTGACGCTGCATGCATCATCGCCGGGGACTTCAACAAAGCCAACCTCAGAAAAGTCATGCCAAACTTCCACCAACATATATCCTGTCCAACTAGAGGACAGAATACACTGGATCATTGCTACACCCAGTTTAAGAATGCCTACAAAGCTCGTTCCCTGCCTGCTTTTGGCAAATCAGACCACGCCGCCATCTTCCTCACACCGGAATATAAACAAAGGCTCGTTCAGAAACCGCCGGTGGAGAGGGAAGTGACGCGCTGGTCCTCCCACTCTGAAGCTATGCTACAGGCGTCTCTTGATGACGTCGACTGGGACATGTTCCGGGCGAGTTCATCTGACGTCAGCGAATTCACGGAGGTAGCAGTAAGCTTTATGAGCGAATACAAAACATCGTGTTACGCTCTCCGTCGGGCAGTTAGAGCTGCTAAACTCAGATACAGGGAGAGAATTGAGTCACATTTCCAGCTCAATGACTCTCGACGCATGTGGCAGGGACTAAAGACCATCTGTTCCTCTGGAAACAACTCTTCCGCAGAGGTGAGAGCAGATCCGTTGCTGGCAGAAGAGCTAAACACCTTCTACGGCCGCTTTGAATGTAACGGCGGCGCGACTCTGCCGATCTGCGCGTCAGGAAGCAGCAGACAGAGCAGCGATGTTTGTGGTATCACCTTTTCAGAGGATGACGTTCGGAGGGAACTAAAGAGAGTGAACGTAAGGAAAGCAGCAAGACCTGATGGGATTATTGGCCGCGTTCTGAGGTCCTGTGCTGATCAGCTTGCTGGTTTGTTTACTTCCATATTTAATGAGTCCCTTGCTACCTCTGTGGTTCCCAGCTCATTTAAAAAATCTGTCATAATCCCTGTGCCTAAGAACAGCAAACCCTCTTGCCTGAATGACTATCGTCCAGTTGCCCTCACATCGACAGTCATGAAGGTTTTTGAGAGACTCTTAAAGAAACACATTTGCTCCTCCATTCCTGCTACTCTGGACCCTCTTCAGTTTGCCTATCGGCCAAATAGGTCTACTGATGATGCCATCTCCCAGGTACTGCACTCCTCCCTCACTCACATTGACAGCAAAAATGGCAACTATGTCAGGCTGCTATTCATAGACTATAGCTCAGCTTTCAACACTATAGTCCCCACCAAACTAGCTGTCAAACTCTCAGACCTCGGCCTAAACACTTCACTCTGTGACTGGATTCAAGATTTCCTCACCGCCAGACCACAAGTGGTGAAAGTCGGCCAGTTCACCTCCAACTCCATCACCCTGAACATAGGAGCCCCACAGGGCTGTGTCTTGAGCCCTCTGCTCTACTCTCTCTACACACATGACTGTGTGTCCTCTCACAGCTCCACTTCTGGGCCTCGTTTCCAACAACGATGAGGCCGCATAATAGGATGAGGTGGAGAGACTCACATCATGGTGCCAGGACTCTCTGAACGTGAGCAAAACCAAAGAGCTGATTGTAGACTTCAGGAAGAGACAGCAGCAGCCCTACACTCCTCTTATGATCAGTGGGACCCATGTGGAGAGGGTGAGTAGCTTCAAGTACCTCGGTGTAAACATCTCCGAGGACCTGACATGGACTGCACACATCCAAATACAGGTCAAGAAAGCCAGGCAAAGACTGTACCATCTGCGACAGCTGAGGAAATTCAGGGTCTCACCAGCTATCCTGAAAACTTTCTATTCAGGGGCCATAGAAAGTGTTCTGACTCAGTGCATCTCAGTGTGGTATAATAATGCCACAAACCAGGACTGCAAAACCAGCTGCGCTTAGCTGAGCGCATCTCAGGGTCTACTCTCCCCTCTCTGCAGGACATCTACCTCAAACGCTGCAAAAGCAGAGCTGCAAAAATCATCAAGGACTCGAATCATCCCGGTAACCATCATTTCTGTTTACTGCCATCTGGCAAGCGCTTCAGGAGCATGTCGGCAAAAACTGAAAGACTGAGGAGGAGTTTCTTCCCTCAGGCCATCAGGCTCCTAAACTCAGTCTCATAACATCATTACATCCACAGGACTCAATTTAATAAACTGTATACACAACCATTATTCTCCATCATCCACACTGCTGCTATGTTTACATACCCGGAACAACCTATTTGCACATTCTCTTGCACATCCGTGTTTATTATTAATATTTATTATCAACAGTAACTGTATTGCACATTTTATCTCATTGCACATCTTACTCATTTTATTTTATTATTTGTTCCCTTTTTCATTCTCACCTATATGTATATATATATTCTCTTGTGTTATGTTTCATTGTTTTATTGCTTATTTTATTTTCTATTTTATTATTATTATTATTTTTTTTTTTTTGCACTTTCCATTGAGCGGACCTGTCCTGACCTACATTTCACTACTGATTATACCCTGTATGATTGTGTATGTGACAAATAATAAAGAACCTTGAACCTTGAACCTTGAACCTTCCAAGCAGAAAAGTTAAACAAACACAACATAGAGGGATACAGAACACAGAAATATTTAATTCAAGATGCAAAAAAATGAAACTGTACACTTTAATTGTTATTTAATTTTTTCTATGAAATTGCAGTGTACAGTTTCATTTTTTTGCATCTTGAATTAAATATTTCTGTGTTCTGTATCCCTCTGTGTTGTGTTTGTTTAACTTTTCTGCTTGGAAGATAAATGAGCCTTTAAATCTCCTTTGTAAATGGTATAAATAGACCTCACTTTAGATGAGCTCACAAAAACAGATGTCACGGTGCACACAGCGGGGAGGAACGAGGAATCTGTATCCCTCTGTCAAGTCAATATTATTTGTATAGCGCTTTTAACAATGCAAATTGTGTCAAAGCAGCTTTACTTTAGCTTGATATACAGCTGGGTGGCTTTATATCAACTTTACAGTATTTAGACAGGGAAATAGTTTGTCGAAATAGTGTCATTCTCCTCTGGCCGGACAAAATCAGCAGTTTAAATCTAGGCTAAAGCAGAATCAGATTGTGCAAAAGTCTCATCTGATTCCCATGGTCTTGTCCCGATGGCCGTCTTGGAGACAGGGTCTTCACTGGGGATCGGTCTCTGGGGCTCATCTAGTTGTCCTGGTCTACACTGATGTTCAGGGCTGTAGAGGTCGTCTCTAGGTGCTGTGTTGTGTTTTTTTCTGTTAGGAAGATAACTGAGCCTTTACATCTCCTTTGTAAAAGATATGCATATAAATCAAGAACAAGGCATTTATAGCTTTATTTATAAACTGCTTACTATTGACAATTAATGTTGGGACAATGCTTTATAAAGGATGAACTGACTATTTACTACTGATTACCTAATGATTCATAGCTTAGAGTTATTATAAAGTGTTACCGAACTCATTTCACAGAGAAAGCGTTTGAATCACCAACCGGACGGTTCATGGATAACATGCTAAATATTTAATGGGCGTCAGCGATGATGATTTTCTCAGATCGCGTCTTTGATAATTCAGACTGTATGATTGTCACTCGCGTGAATGAGCACCAATTTGTCTCCTATTTCGGGCATTTGTCTGCTATTTCGCAAAACCTGCCGACGAGTGATAATCAGGGCTAAAATCGTTCAGTGTGAACTCGGCATTAGTGTAAAGCTCATTGTCTTTCATTGTCATTTGCGTCTCCTCAATCTGGCAACCTGCATGATCATGAGTCTGAGGAGGAGGGGCTGGGAGAAACGACTCTAAAATATTTTACATTTGGACTGCAGTACCCATTTAAACCACTAGCTGTCAATATTACATATTGCACCTTTAAAAATTGTGGCAAATTTAAAACACACCTACGGTAACTTAAAATTTAGCCGAAAATTTTTGATAATTATAATAGTGTCAAAATAAAATAAAATAATGTGTCAGTTTTTGATTATAAATTTTTTTTAAACATTTTTTTAATGATTCTACAAACCTCCTGCAATTGTGTGATGGGCTACTAGGGGTACACATGTACCCCCTGTTGAGAAACTAGAGGTTTAGAGGAGGTTTTGTTGGGCCTTGAGGAAATATAAAGCTGAATATCTTCAGAGAAAAAATAAAAGTTAACTCCGTGTTTAACTCCAGTACTGAACCATGTCACACTCCACACTGAGCTTGTGACTCATATGACACTTCTTTATTTAATGTTACAGTTAGAATGGACAGAAAATAAGATTTCAATCATGATATTAAGATTCCAGTAATGCCAACAGAATTTTCAAACCTATTCGCGGTAGTGTTGTGTTGTATTGGTGTGTTGTGGCTATAGATGAAATTGATGATAAAAGTTATTTGTGACACTGATAAGTGCAGCTTCCAAATTCACAAATACAAGTTCTCTGCAAAAATGAACAGTTGAGAAGATACAACCTCATAGTGTCCGTATCCAGATCAGATGGAGGATCAACACCTAGAGACGACCTCTACAGCCTTGAATGTCAGCGGAGACCAGGACACCTAGATGAGCCCCATAGACAGATCCATAGTGAAGACCTTGTGACCTAGACGGCCATCGGGACAAGACCATGGGAACCAGATGAGTCCTCAACACAAACTGCTGGTTTGTCTGGTCAGAGGAGAACTGGCCCCACGACTGAGCCTGGTTTCTCCCAAAGTTTTTTTCTCCATTCTGTCACTGACTGAGTTTTGGTTTCTTGCCGCTGTCGCCTCTGGCTTGCTTAGTTGGGGACACTACATTTCCAATGATATCGTTGACTTTGTAGAGATTTCATATACAGAGATATCAAACAAACTCACTCTAAGAAGAATCTAAAATCCCCCCCCCGAACCAGCACGAGGTCTGAAACTAATTACAGCATCGCATGAGTGGTTTCCTTTAGGCCCTTAGGCCTACAACACAGAACGCGTCCCATGAATGTCTCATGATACACTTCCTGTTCTCCTGCGTGTTCAACTTTTCTTTAAGAACAAAGAAACTCAAACTTGCAGGACGATGTTCAACAGGGAAACAGTTAAAATCATTTAAAGTATTAGAACCATATATCAACAAATAATGTGTGATGTCTTATATATAGGCTTGGTGTGTTATGTAATTGGTGAATTTTAATCTTTGACTTATAACTTTCTTTGAATAGATAAGTGTTTAGTATGTTGTTGAAGCTTATTTTAGATGCAGGAAGTTGAAATGAATTGTATGTCAATTTTCAACCTCATACGAATGATGAATACTTTTATAGGAAATTATTGGAAAATCTTCCCCACAAAAGAGCTATTAGCATTGAAGGCTAGCGGTTAGCACTTAGCATTTTGTATTCTGTGGGTGTGAATGCAGTGTGTTGCAGTGTTTTAAAATGTTGAAGTGATCTAATTGTAGCGTCTGCTTAAGATCATTGATGGTTGTTTAAACTTTATGGCTTAAGAGACCCTTTTAGCATTTTTACATTTGCATATAACTCACAGACCTGGCCCCACATATTCTACCCTTATGGGTGCTAAATTGCCAATGGTTGTCCCCCCACTATCAAGAAGAAACTAAACAGATCAACTCTGGTATCCCCTCGGATTTCAAACACATTCCGAAGAGGAGTGAATGACCCCCTCTCGTGCCAGGCACCAAGGGCCGGACTAGACCAGTGGCCTCCCCAGTTTCAAATACACATCACACACACACATAGAGACATTTCCTTTATTTAGTCTATAATCAATCAATTACACATGTATTTGGTATATGCATGTGTTGTTTGTATGTTTCCTTAATATATTAACCTAATTACAACTCGTTCCCTGTATTATTTAAGCTCTAAACGCTCATATTCAGGTGTATGAATGTATCTCTGGTTTAATATATTTTAGATGTGTCTTTCTTGATATCAAAATGATCTGCTCTTTATTCCTAAAACAATGATGTACACTATGTGATCGTGAAATGCATCATACTAGTTTTAATGTACTGTGAGGAAAACTACACCGATTCTTCACTAGTCATAAAACATGCAAATGAGGTGTCAAATGGGACAAAGAAACATTTTCCCGCTGAAACTATGCGCCTTGTTATTGGTCAAACTAACCAAAATGGGTGTTACAGGGAAACCAGATAAAACCTCAACCCGTAGCTGGAATGACGAAGCTTTCACTCCTAAAGGATTTCATCAAGAATCTATGCATTATACATGCACCAGGAGACCTTACTCGGCTCCACTACAGGCCAAAATACACACACGGCCAACTCTCCTGCACCTAACCATCAGCTCCATGAGACCGTACACCCTGTGTATATAACACAAAGGGACACAGGCCCTTGTTTCACCAACATGGATCTGCCGCATGGTTTTGAGGCTGTAAGCCTGGTGCCAGTATGTCTGGCCCCCCCCCCCCCCTCGAGAGGACAAAAGGCCCTCCTGAAATCAACAGGAACTATCTCTTGCATATGTAACAGCAGCATCCAAGACGCAACACACCGGGTGGTCCACACCCTGTACCGACGGTCTCATCATCTCCCCCCCTCTCCTCATCACCTAGAATTCACTGAAAAACCCATGCAATGTAATATGTACAAAAAAGTAACCATACATGTTTGATATCATTTGAAATGTCTCAGTGCGCCTGGTAAAATGGTCTCATTCTCCCAATCATAATGAAAAGCTAAAAGAAGTTCTAAAATATGAGAAGTATAGTGTACAGCGTAAGGGTGTGCCCTCCCCCTGATCTTCTATTCAGATCACCTCCTGTATGTAAATAAGCATTCTCTGCCACAGGATATCAAGAAGCCATTTGGTTGCAAATTCTAGAGACTAATTATAATGACAAGATACCACCATTTGGTGAGCTTATTGAATTATCTGGGTTTATAAGGAAACGGGACACAAGGTTCTGGGCGTCTGTAGGTTGACTGCCCACACAACCACTTGTGTGTAGTTTGCATTGCCAGGTATGGTTAACTGATGATTCTATTCTTGTAACATTGGAGTTTTGAATTATTGCTTCGATTACCTGGTCAATAAATTGTAACGTTTGATTCTATTCTAACTGCCTCTAAAGATTGCTTTCTCCCTATTAGATTAGCGGATTCGTATATTTCCGCAAGCCTGCGTCAGTTTTAGCGACGGCTAATATCCGGCATCTTTTCAAGTGTACTTGGATGCAGGGGCGGGTTAATTCCGTTTAGGGACGGCGAATGCCGTCTGGTCAGACTAAACTCGGGTACGCCTATACCTCTGACTTTTGATTTAATGTTACTTTAAACAAGGACTTGACCAATCCAAAGCTATTACGAGTGTAGTACATTGATCTGCTAACATATTTAATAGTGGCCAGGAAACCTTACTGAAGTAAACGATTAAACTAAAGTTCTGAGGGGGCTCCAAGGGGGTTATCCGATGTCTCTGATTGTGTACGTGTGAATTAACGGCAAATCTTAGATATATAACCATAATTTACCTCTGATTGACGACCGGGCCTGACGAGATTGTGTCCGTGAGACCTGTGAAAAACAGGGCCTCTAAGCGATATAGTTTCCCTACATCTGAGCGGGTAAAGTATTAAAAGGAGCTGAAAAGAATAATCAATCATCCGTTCAGGTTTTAATGATGCACAGATATCATTAAAACCTTTTCATTTATGGAGTCAGATGAAATAACGAGATAAAATATATAAGAGAAAGTGTTCCATTTAATCTTGTTGTGTCGTGAAAAAGGAAAGACTGTAATACGCAAAAGGCCTTCACCCGCTGAACGACTGCCGTCATTGGGTCGATCGAGCCGGGCCTTACAAGGCCAATGGAATTTAAGCATTCATAGAATTGGCCTCAAGTGCAGGAACGTTCACACGTTCACACTTCCAGCCAGCCAACTCTTCTGAAGTGCACTGTCAGGTCACAAAGATAAGGCCTGACATCTCAGCTGGTCGCAATAACTCAGTTTTAAGGTCAGACCAGCCCACGACCCAGACTCTTCCTGCCCTTACATCTTGAAAGGCACATCTCTGTGATAGATGCTTCATCAGAAAATCAACACCGTTCCCAACCAGCAGGAACAGCATAGCCGTGATGGTGCCTGTCCCAAGCACCAGACAGAGCAGTGAGCAACAAACCTGAAATCTCATCAGCAGAAACCCTCTTGACATGTCCCAGCTCTTCTCAGAGCTGAACAGTATGGCTACATCTGAGACAGTAGAGATCTTGAGTATTCTAAAGAAACTCATTCAGAGGAGGCCCCGCAAAAGGAGGCAAAATGGACAGTACAGATTTGTTTTAAGTGTGAGAATTGGTACGGATGACTGCCCAAAACGCTCGCCAGCTAAACACTCACCTAGATCTCTGCTAACCAGCCACTGACCACAGAGCCAGCCATTCCATCGCAAAAATAATGGCATCGCCCAGCCACTTTATCCAATGGCTGCACATCCAGGATGATCCAACACCTGTCACATAGGGGCAGTCGTAGCTCTAATGGATAGAGCGTCGGACTTGTAACCCGAGGTTGTGGGTTCGAATCTCGGCTCCGGCAGGAATTGTCCATGACTGAGGTGAGACTCTTGAGCAAGGCACCGAACCCCCAACTGCTCCCCGGGCGCCGCAACGTCGGCTGCCCACTGCTCCAGGTGTGTGTGCACTTGGATGGGTTAAATGCAGAGAACACATTTCACTACTGGTTATACACTGTATAATTGTATATGTGACAAATAAAACAATTCTTCTTCTTCTTCTTCAACATAATGGTCCTCACACAAACCCGGTACCAGGACTCCTGAGGTACCCAATCAAAACGGGGTAAACAAGGTGAGACTTGGAGCTCTGGTGACACTTCCAAGACTTTGCCAGACCCCAAGCTGAAGCTCAGAAACAGAACTGAACTGTTAAGGCCCAAAGGTGTGCACTGAACATGCAGTCAAACATGCATACCACCTTCTCAGTAATAAATAGCTGCTGGGTCACATTGACCCTTTACTGAAATTGAGACAGCCGAATCTCCGGGCTGAAGTGTGAGAACCCCAGCTACTCACCGCCAGAGAGGTCACTCAGACAGACTGTCAGGTCACCGAGGTCATGGGAAAATCTCACAGCCAGCCATGAAGACATGGCCTGAAGCCTCACACGCTTCAAAGCACTCAACGAGCACACACCAGACCTGCCTTCGCAAGCAAGTTTCCCTATGAGACCTTGCAACCCCGTTAGATGTGTCTTTCTTGATATCAAAGATATCTGCTCTTTATTCCTAAAATATGTACACTAGGTGATCGTGAAATGTATCATACTTGTTTTAATGTACTGTGAGGAAAACTACACAGATTCTTCACTAGTCATAAAACATGCAAATGAGGTGTCAAATGGGACAAAGAAACACTTTCCCGCTGAAACTATACACCTTGTTATTGGTCAAACTAACCAAAATGGGTGTTACAGGGAAACCAGATAAAACCTCTCCCACACACAAAAGGTAGCGCTTCTTTTTACTTTGGTTCTCTGGAGAGAGACACATCTTGGAAATCTCGCGGCTCCCCTTTCGGGGGGGGAGTCCGAGCTTTGGGCAGTTTTACGTTCAGTAACTTTGTCGACTCACTTCGGACCAATCAACCCGTAGCTGGAATGATGAAGCTTTCACTCCTAAAGCATTTCATCAAGAATCTATGCATTATACATTCACTAGGACACCTTACTCAGCATCAACAAAAGCCAGTGCAAGTAATCGCTTGTTAACTATTTAGATGCACTTCTAGGCTTTGACCCCTTTTAATTAAGGTGATGTGAATCTCTGATGGTTCTGACAGGTTGTAGTTAGCTGATGCATAAACACTGCCATTCCACTCTACTCTCCTGCGCGTGAGCACTCCCTCCCTCTCTTGCGCACAAGCACTCTCTTTCTCTCTCTCTCCATGCCTTCCTTGCATTGGCATCCATGTTTAATGTATGTATGTTTGTGTCTAGTTCGATGTTCCCCTGCAGTGTAGTTTAATAAACATCCATATGTATTTACACTTAGTTGTCTGTGTCTGCTGCTCACAGAACGAGGTCACTTTAATGTTACGGTCTTGTTACATGCTCAGTGGGCAATGTATCAGTAAGGAAATGATTTTTCGTGGCCAGATAAATCATTTTCCTTAGAGTCAATAGACGATTCAAATTGTCCGTACTGCGAACAAACAAATCATTTTATTGTACTATTAATGCTACAGTTAATTCCTGAAGATGAATATTTAATTGATAATAACCCGTTATGATTAATTATGTTCATCACTTTGAGCTAAGATTACTACATAGGCTTTTGTATATAAATGTACCTCTGAACTTTAACTTACACTAAGGTTTTCATACCATTCCTCTCTCTCTCTCGCACTTATTCATTTCCCTCTCTTCCCATTAAAAATAACTTTGACGAATGCAATATTGATAAACCTTGCTGTATTATTATAACTATGAGAGTAGCTAACGATATCACAGATGGTTTTAATAAACATTTGATTAAGGTTGTTTTAGTGGGTATTAATTTTAATAGCTGTTGGTTTTATTAGAAATTAAGTCTTGGACTTGGCCTCATTACTTTGATAATACAGTTATTAATTCAATTATAAACTGTCCTTATGATTTTAACATCAGTAGATGAGTTGGTATTGCCAATAATTTGAAATTGTTAATTTAATCTCATAATTAATAGCAGATTTGAAATTAATTTAATTTCATAAAATAATTTAAGTCCATGCTTCCACTTAGCAACCATAGTCACTGATTAATTTCTAATCATAAGTGCTCTGATAATTTGACAACAACATTAAGATCTTAATCAGTAACTATCAAAAAAAAGAAATAATTTTTCCGCTGGACCAATTTAAATTCTCACCCAAACCCCTAAATGTATCGACTCAACAGCGCCTTCACGCTGTCAAACTTGTTATTAGCCCTACCATTGGGAACAAAACCCTTCTTTTGTCCTTCTTTTCCTTCTCTGTTCTCTCGCTGTGCTTCCTGTATGTGCTCAATCATTTTTCACATGGAGGCTACAAATTAGAAGCACGCCCCCAGAGGATCACAGTCACAGAGAACCACACCCACCTGTTTTCCACTGTCAACACTAGCACACACTCTACATTGCATAACTACACCCCTTGCATGTTTTTTTTTTTTTTTTTTTTTTCAAGGTCTGTGTCAGTTTTGGGTCAAGATCTCTCTCATCATGCCAGAAAATGTCTCGCATAACAGAACATGTCGGCCACTGGGAGGATCTGGAAACATCGCTGAGTGTTGCGACAGATAGCCTCCTCCCTAAGGCCGCTGAAACACTCAAACATCAGACACAGGACCAGCTGCATGACAACATAACAAGCCTTATGGCACAAGACCCAAGTCAAAGCTACAGTCACAAAGAATTAGCCAGGATCACCCCTCTCAAGTTGAGTGACAAGCACGCTGCACAACGCCAGCAGGAGCTGACACGTGCCCAACAACATCGGGCAGCTGGAACTTGAAGCTCAGGAACGACAGGAAAGGCTAGATGAGGTGGAACAAGGTGCCGAGGAGGAGATCAACAGGCTAAAAGAGACCCTAGCAGCTAATAGCAGAGAAATGGAACATGTCAAGGCAGACTATGCTGATTGGTCCAAAAAGCTACAGTATGCGGAACAGCTTCTGGAGAAAGCAAAGGCAGACTTCATGGATAAAAACGGCAGAATCAAAGCCCTTGAAGCTCACTTGGATGAGTCAAGAAACGAGATTAGCCGTCTCACATGACAGCTCGACTACATCAAAAAGGAATCTGATAGTTTCCAAGAGGAACTCAAGCACGCCTACAAACTGTGCCGTGAGCCAGCGAGGACACAACGTGCACTGACCTCACCCCTGCCGAGCAGAACCGGGTCACCTGTTCCTGGACTGACACGTGAGCAAAAGGGGGAGGGGGGGGTGTTGAAACATTCACCAACTCCCTCTGGAGAACTTTACCTCACTTTACCTCAGCCAAATGAATCTGCTACAGCCAACCGCAGATCATCGCACGGCTTGGACCTAAAAGAACTTGACAAGCTTGCCAGCAACATGGGCAAATTCACCCTGAGTGTGCCAAATAGCCAAAATGTCCAAGTCTATCTCCAAGATATCGATTTTCATCTGGAAAAGCGACCTAACATAAGATAGACTATATTTACTTTGAATGACATCCAGTTATGAAGTTTGCAGCTTCCTGGACAGGCAGCCTGCTCACACAAAGACTGGTTACCAACTGCTCCGAGAACCCCTCAAAGAGTTTTCTGATCCTGAGTCCGAACAAGGCCTCGTGGCTGCCCTGGAGACGAGACAAGGACGCCATGAACCTCCTCAAGCCTACTACAGCCGACTCAGACGAGCATGCTTCAGAACTCGCAACGAACCTGACATGGAGGATGAACTGAACTTTAAAACACTCTTCCTAAGAAACCTCCATCCCGCAGTCAGTCACCATCTCTGTGTTCTCGCATGTCCATGAACAATGAATGCTCAGCAGTTGCGAGACTTGGCGCAGAAAGCCTACGGCAAACAAAAGATGGCCTCAGAAAAGAGTGCCAAAGCACCAACAGTTCTTGACTTCAACACTCAAAGTCAAGGGCTGGCTCTAGAGGGCGCCCATCGCCAAGGCAATGCCAAGCCACCACCCAGAGAGTGGAATGCACCCTCGTCCAACAAAGAACGAGACTCCCACACTGGTAACCGATCTAAACAGAGGTATGAACGCTGGGATGGACCACGTGGATGTTAACGCTCACCTAGACGACACTGGGAAAAGACATGGGACCAATCAAGGCCTCACAAGAGTCATTGGGAGAGATCGTGGAACCAGCCAAGCTCATTTGGAAACTCAAGAGGAAAAAACTCATGGGAATTCAACGGAAACGCCAAGGGAAAATGTCAAACTCGTTTGAGCTCAAACTGAATCCACACAAGAACAAAAGACACCACCGTGTTTCGACTCACAAGAACTGATGAAAATTTTGATAAAATAATTCTTCCAACGGAAAGAGGAAGATCGGAAATGGAAAAAGAAAGAGAAACCAGATTCAGCCTGACTAGCAGTCAGACAAGAAAGCAGCGACCAGCTGACCCAACTAGCCCTGGAGAACAGCACTCCTTCACCTCACTCTCAGAGAACCGCAATCACCCTAACTTCAGATGGACACGAAACCCCACCTGAAAACCAAACAACAGAGTTAAGCACTAACTCAACACCCAATGCTCTAGATCAGAGCAGTGTCCAACAAACACCTGCTGACGAAACCCTTCAAATTCCTGAAAGTGCTGTCTTAGTCGTCTGCCACTCCTCCGAGAAACACCACATCAGTCCTGACATCCTAACCGTTCTCTCCCAAACTACAGTCCCTCAATA
Organism: Schizopygopsis pylzovi; assembly: GCA_027422435.1. NCBI lineage: Eukaryota > Metazoa > Chordata > Actinopteri > Cypriniformes > Cyprinidae > Schizopygopsis > Schizopygopsis pylzovi. The sequence goes on along the minus strand of CM049824.1, from coordinate 35,966,646 downwards.
CCTAGGCGATCTCGTTGAGAAAGGTATAGCAAGAAAGTTTTACCTCTCCATCATCATCGAACGACACATCAGAGTCGAAGCCCTTCACGATATGGGAGCCAGCATTACTCTAATGTCTACAGAATGTCTCAAGGAAGTCCAAGAAAGAACGAAGAGGACTAACGGATCCCTCAAGCTCCAAAGGTGTGAACTAAACCTCCAAACATACTCCCACATGGGCCTACAACTAAAACATGTGGCCCCAATTCACCTAACGGTGGGATCGATGGACCTCGTCCATCCCATATACGTTTCACCACTTAAAACGTATCCACTCCTCATTGGGAAAGATCTGCTTAATCGCTTCGAACCTGTAATAGATTTCAAGCACCTACAGATTTGGACACAAGTCCGCAAGCCTCTGCCCTGCCAGTCAGTAGACTCCAACGAGTCGCAGTGTCAAGCCACAGACACCGCACCTAATTCACTGACTGATGATGCAGTATCAAAGCCTGGACCTGGACCAAGCGCAAGCAGCAAGGACCAGGACCCTCTCGTTTGCTCACTGCAGGTGCCTGAATCAACCGCAGGCCCCCTTCGAATCATGACTTCGATACATGTCCAAGGCACATCAGTGTCCGACGCGGCAGTAGCCCTGTGGGCAGAGAACTCTGCTTCAATGTTCTGAATAGTTTCAGGCTGATGGCAAAGACATCAGAGTCTACCACATGTCGCTAAGCACAGCCGCTTCCCTCTCAGTACCTGGTCGACAACCATGGCCACCTCCAAGATCATCTGCTCCGTGGACATATGATAGAACAACAGGCATCTGAGTCACTACTTCCTCGGTGTCCCAGAAGTGTCATCGAAGTGTCATCTCACGCTGTGTATGTGTTCAACAAATGTATGGCCCAAGACATCCACGTTCCCAAAGCCAATCACCTGGGATGGCTCATCAAATCAAATCAAATCACTTTTATTGTCACATTCTTGAGAGCGTGCTCCAGACAGTGCAAAAAAACAATTTACAAATAGACAGTACATACTTACAGACTGTACAGAAGACAATGTGCAAAAAAACACATACATATACTCAGTACACACAGTGTACTATAAAGACATACTTAGTTATCAATACACATTATACACCGTATGTACACATTCTACATTATGTACACATCTATACATAGTAATATGTGAAGGTGCAACAGATTATACGTTAAACAACAGATTAGTTGTGCAACTGATAGTGGTGCAAAGGTGCAACAGATTATACATATGCAATGTCGTGGATGTGCATTGTATGGTATCCAGTGATAGCAGATAGGTTGTGTTAGTGCAGTGTGTACGTGTAGTCCAGTGGAACTGTGTTAATGTGCAGTGCATGGCATGTTGTGTGAGAGGGAGTGTGATGTAGGGTGAATTAGTTCTGACTGTTCATTAGCCTGATAGCCTGAGGGAAAAAGCTATCCCTCAGTCAGCTAGTGCGTGATCGGATGCTGCGAACACGTCTCCCTGAGGGCAGCAGTGAGAGCAGTCTGTGGGATGGGTGGCTGGTGTCCTTGATGATCCTCCAGGCTTTCCTTGTACACCGCCTGGTGTAGATGTCCTGGAGGGAGGGCAAGCTCACCTCCAACAATGTGGTGGGCAGTTCGCACGACCCTTTGCAGAGCCCTGCGGTTGCCAGCGGTGCTGTTTCCAAACCAGGCGGTGATGCAGCCGGTCAGGATGCTCTCCACAGTGCAGGTGTAGAAGGATCTGAGGATGCTGGGGCTCGTTCCAAACTTCCTCAGCCGTGTTAGGAAGAAGAGACGCTGATGTGCCTTCTTCAGCACTGCATCTGTGTGAGCAGACCATGTGAGATCTTCGATGATGTGAACGCCAAGGAACTTAAAGCTGTTTACCCGCTCCACAGGTGTCTTGTCGATGGTGATGGGTGTGTGTGCTCTGCAATGTCTTCTGAAATCCACCACCAGCTCCCTGGTCTTGTTGATGTTGAGTGAGAGGTGGTTCGCCTGACACACCGTGCGCATCCTGACAAATCCAAATGCGCCACCCACATTTGTGCGACAGTACAAGATTCCAATAGCGTTATATGAGCCTGCGCAAGAAATTGTTGACTCCATGCTGGAAAAGGGGGTCATCCGGCCCTGTAACAGCACATACTGTGCCCCTAAAACCCAACGGCGGCCCACCATCGACTATCACAAGTTGAATCAGCAAGTACCATTGTCACGATGGCCTATGAACCAGTTGGATCAAGAAATTCCAAAAATTAAAGGCTCTGCAATCCTTTCCACACTGGACGTCGCCTCTGGGTTCTGGACAATCCCTGTCCACCCCGATGACCAACAAAAGCTGGCATTCACCATCAATCGACAGTACACCTGGTAATTACTTGGCAATCGACTGTACACCATCACACGTTTTTGTTGTCGCTTCGGCTATGCCAACTCACTAGCAGAATTCAACATTTTCCTTAAAGCATGCCCTGACGCCAGAGGCAACCTCGTCTACGTAGATGATGTTTTAATGAAAAGCCCAAGTGTGGATGACCACCTCAAGGAAATCGATCATGTCCTAAACCAGCTGACAACAGCAGGAGCTAAGATTTCCCTTCACAAAGGACAGTGGTGCAAAACCAAGGTGAACTATGTCGGACTGCTTGTCGGAAGAAACGGCATCGAGCCACAGTCTAACTATCCAAACATAAAGACGCTGACATTGAGATGACCGAACACCTGAGAAGAGACGATGACAACCCCTCGGAGGACCTCAGAGAAAGCCAACCATCAGCGATTATACTGACTTAACCAAAGTCTGCCATAAATGGAGGATCAGCACCTGGAGACAACCTCTACAGCCCCTACAGCCCTGAACGTCAGTGGAGTCTAGGACACATAGATGAGCCCCAGAGACAGATCTCCAGTGAGGACCTTGTCACCTAGACATCCATCGGGGAAAGACCCCTGGAACCAGTGGACCACTTACACTCTGACTTTGCTGCAGTTGGAACAAACTACTGATTCGTCTGGCCGGAGGGGAACTGGCCCCCCGACTGAGCCTGGTTTCTCCCAAGGTTTTTTCTCCATTCTGTCACCGATGGAGTTTTCGTTCCTTGCCGCTGTCGCCTCTGGCTTGCTCAGTTGGGGACACTTCATTTCCAGCACAATCATCGACTTGATTGCACAGATATTATAAACTGAACTAAGCTGGACAATGCCATTACTAAATTCAATAATGAAATGCATTCAGCAGATAATTGAGTGTTAAATCCTGTCATTTTACATTATTGACACAATTTGCCTATCTTGATATTGTGCAGTGCTTTGTTACAATTTGTATTGTTAAAAGCGCTATATAAATAAAGGTGACTTGACTTGACTTGACATTGCACGACCACTAACTTCCCTCCTGAATAAGGATGAACCCTTAATTTGGACGACAGCCGAGGACACAGCGATGAGCCAGCTCAAACAGTGTCTGTGCTCTGCTCCATCCCTGGCCTACCCAAACCCAGGAAAATAATTATTTCTGGATTCTTCAATCATTGCCTCAGCACAGGCCTCTACAAGCTCTATGACAAAGACAAGCGAGTGGTCACTTATGCCTGTAAAACGCTACTTCCCTCAGAATGCAAGTATTCAAACTGCAAAAAAGCGTTGCTTTGCACTGTGTGGGCTATACAGCGTTTCTCTAATTACATCGGTGCACAGAAAGTCATCATCGAGACTTGTCACCAGCCAGTCACCTTCCTCAACAGTCAACGAATCAGATATGGTGTGGTGACCAACGCACGCATAGCTACCTGGTTAATGACACTCCCAAGGACGAGACGTCGAGGCAAGATATGCCCAAAACTACAAATCCTCACTTGGAAACAGGCTAGCAGTCTGCCAAGACTGTTCAACAGATACGTTGTACACCTCAGCGGAACCTAAAGAACCGCCACAACCACAACTGACAAATCACAGGTACTTCGAGGAGAATGTGTGTGAAGGGATGCCTACAGCACATGTCAATGGCTGCTCCTACAATCACAATTACAATCACAGCGGGAGTGGTCTGGCTCAACAACAACCCTTGCCCACCGCAACAATTCAACTTAGGCCCTCGCTCATCGCAATATGCAGAAATAGCGGCCATCCTCACCATCCTACAAATGGCTGCATCCCACAACATCAAAGAACTCCTCATCTGTACCGATTCAGACTACTCCCGTCTAAGCTTCACATGCCATTTAGCTGGATGGAAACAGAATGGCTTCAAGACAGCTAACAACAAGCCTGTCAAGCACCAGGAACTCTTCCAAGCAGGCAATGCCATTGTCACTGAACATGACGTTATCGTTTACTGGAAAAAGTTGAGGTCACTCATGCCAACCAGGACAAGACAAAGACTTCAATGACCAAACCGATGCCCTCGCTAAAGCAGGTGCATTACACAGAGAGTCCTGGACATGGTGCCAAGGCCACCTATGAAACACTCAAGCAACTAGCATACTGGCCTGGCATGCGGCAAGACGTAGTGGAATACGTTAAGGGATGCCTGGTGTGCTACCAGTTCCAACCGGCAAACCCAATCCACCGAGCCCCACTGCAAAGGAAAGGAATGACTTTCCCATGGTCGGACCTCCAAATAGACTGGGTAGGACTCCTGCCACGGTCAACGCGAGGTAACAAATACTTCCTCACCATGGTCTGCGAATTCACGAAGTGGATAGAGTGCCACCCAGCTCACAATGATTCAGCAGAAACGACAGCCTGCCTGTTAATGAACCACATATTTTCAAGATTTGTACTGCCTTTAAGGGTCAACTCTGACCGCGGAACCCACTTCACCACCGAAATCATGCAGGAAGTGTGAAAACTCCTGGGTATACAGATCAAGCTCCATATAAGCCATCACCCTATTTCCTCGGGTCAAGTTGAACAGGCCAACAGGACAGTGGTCAGCATTTTGGAGTACGTTTCTACCTATCAAAAGATTGGGATATTAAGGGTGAAACCCATTTCTCTGTCTTACCCCTTCCCCTTCGTCTTACCCCTAGCCTTTGTCCCTCGAAACCGAGTGGTAAGCGCTAGGGGTGAAAACATACCCCTATGAAATGTGACACCACTTGGTTACTGTTACGTCATCATACATCGTCGCTAGCTGGCTGATACGTCACCAGAGGCGACAAGTGTTTATCGCAAACTTGCCGTCTAAAAGTGTGTGTATGTCCATTGCATGGGTATTAGTGAAGTTTTCTCTAGTCAGAGAAATGTGGGACTGTTGTGCAAATCAGCAATGTAACATTAGTGTGGAAAAATAGCGATTTTTAAAAACGTTTCAATTAAGAGCATGGTTGCAAATATATATGTAAGTTAGTAGTAGTAGTAGTAGTAGTAGCCCTTTATTGTCACTAGTACAAGTACCAGCGAAATTAGCCATCAACCTGTCCATACATACACAACATACATATGACAACGGGGTAGACAGAACAGGAAGACAGGGTATTAAGAAAAATACAGCTTTTACATGAGGAGAGTTTTTTTAACCCCCAGACTATGCTCCATTTGGAGTACAGTCTGAGAACAGAAAAAAAAACACCTCAGCACAAAAGCACATATACCATAAACACATGACTTGCAACAGGGGAAACATATCCAGCTCTGGCAAGCAGCCATCCGGTCCAGTGCTATTTATTACGGCGCCGGTCGCAGACCTGCTCGCCCTAGTGGCGGTACAAAGCGTTACAGAGGCAGTTGAATGGGGGAGGGGAGTAATGTCTGTAGTCGGGGATGGGAGTAAGAGAGTCTACACTGCATCGCTCTCTCAGGGTAGTTATCCAGACGGCCTTGGCCAAGGCGCCGGTACGGGGAGCCAGAAAAGATAAGATTGAATTGTTGTGACTTTTGGGGCGAACAGCTGCAAACTTCCACAGCTCATTCTCTTTGTCCATTCTGATCTCTGAAATCACCAAGTTTCACTTGCAAAGCTGTTAAATTCATCATGATGGCATCCATATTCCGGTTTATAGTCTCAGTCTCATTGCTGACCGCTCTTCCCACAGCTTCAATCAAAACGGGCAGCCTTGTTAGACTTTGGACAGCTGTTCCCGTCTTCTGAATTTTACGATAACCCAGGGTAAAGCCTAATCCAATCAGCAGAATACCTGTTATCATGGTGCCGAAAAGGTAGATATCCTCAGCGTCCTCAACTGAAAGAGCCGCCAGACACACGATTTGCCACTTCTCCCATGCATCCCTCGTATATCCGGCCGCGAACGTCCCGTCAGGACAAACAGGTTCCCCAGAAGCCAGACTTCTCGTTGAGAAGATGGTATCAATCGCGCTGAGAGACCAGTTGATCAAATCCATCATTTTCTAGTTTGGAGAGCCGTGCAGAAAGAGTCTCTTCAATAGATGGATGAGACGAGACAGCAGAAGCAAGCAGGGAGGAAAAAAAGGGTAGGGCGGGGAGTGAAATATAAGCGACTACCTCTGTTGAGTGCCAAACGAGAACTGGACTGTGGACTTACAGGACTGTGTAGAGCACAAAACAAGACTGTCGTAATTTTAAATAAATTATTTAAGCTGAAAATACTCTCTGGATGATCTGGCTGCAGTGTGTTCTGGGTACCCCTTGGTTTCAAGTAAGCTCGCGAAAATTCTTGGTTTTAAGGGGTATCTACCCTTTCCCCTTAGCCCTACCCCTCGGTCAAAACGAGAATTGGGACAGCCCTTACTCTCATGTGAATGTGCAAAACTAAGGGGAAGGGGTAAGGGTAAGACAGAGAAATGGGATTCACCCTACACTTCCTCTGGTTCTCTGATGGCCGCTCGAGCCACCCCTCACCAGTCTACCCGAGTACCCCCGTTCACGTTGTTGACAGGGAGAAGCATGATGCTACCGCTACACCTGCTGTACCAACCTGGTGACCTGAACCTCGTCACTGCCTATACTACTCACCAGTACCTGGAAGAGTTGCATCAGCACCTGAGAACGGCTTTCACCTTTGCGCAACAGCAACTCCAAAGAAGAGTGGTAGGTCGTAAAGCCTACTACGACCAAAAGGCCTCTCACCATGAGCTCAATGTCGGCGACAAAGTGTGGTACTACAGCTTCGCCCAACCAAGGCAGAACGCTCCCTATCGCCTGTCAAATAAGTTCCTACCTCGCTGGACAATACCCCACGAGATTGTAGACAAGCTCTCACCTGTCGCCTACAGAGTCAAAATCAGACAAGGGCACAGCGAGCCAGTCCTTCGATGGGTCCATCAAAACCAGATAAACAGAGAACAGGGCTCCAGCCAGCAGGAAAAGGGGGAAGATCAAACCCACTGACACAGACCGACAATCATACGCTCCATACCACACTAACATAATTTATGTTGTTTTGGGGAAACATATAGCGACCTTGCTTAGACACAACACTTACACACTCTCCTCAGCTGCACTGATAGGGCCAACTTCTATTAGAGAGGAGTTACTCCACACATGTGACACTCGTTTTCTGCCATCTCATTCGGTGTCCTTGTGTCTCTTTATGTTTTTCTTTGTTTTTCCTTTTCCCTCTCTTACTATGATTTCCTTACCCCTCTAGTCCTCTCATCAGGGAACTCCCTTAACCGATCCTTAGATCCAGGTCCCGAACTGGAAATTGACTCCCTTCAATAAAATTGTTGTAAATCGTTGTGAGAACCATCGTCAACTAAATCGAGGCGACCCGCCAAACCATGATCTTCACTGCTAATTGTGCCTTCTTTCTGTTCAATCACCAGGAAGATGCTCAGACTCGCCGCCTTGTTTCTCTGCATGATTGGGTATGACAGCTCTTAGTCCAGAGTCACGCCCTACGGACCTTTGGGAAATCTCTGAACGGCACCATCACAATTCTAAATACCCATAGCACCCTTCTAAACCAAACTATAAAATCCATTAACAAGCTATTTTCGGTCATGCAAAACGATTTAGCCCAAACACAACTGCTAACTACCCTCATGACCGACATGCTACAGGAAGTAAGCTCCTCGATCGATAACTTAGCCATGGGTAGGATTCCAAACTACTTGATACCTCTAAGCCTTGTCCAAAACATCCTAACTTTGGCCACCGCCGGCACTGCTAGTCCTATCCAAATTCATCTCGCCTTTTTCAAATTCAACTTCTCCTGCGTTCTACTGTACAGACGTGAATTTACTTTTCCTTCAGCCTGAGGTTTATTCATTACACTTTTTGGTGTGAAAGGCTTTTACATTTGCTATAAATTTAACTTATTGTATTATAAACAAACAATCAAGCCCTGCTCATATTTAAAAAGTAACGCGAAAGTAACGCAAAAGTAATGTAACGCATTACTTTCCATAAAAATTAACTAAGTAACGTAATTAGTTACTTTTTTAGGGAGTAACGCAATATTGTAATGCATTACTTTTAAAAGTAACTTTCCCCAACACTGTGTATGATAGTGGTGTGTGTTTCATGTTTATTGTTAAGTGTTCAAATGTTCATGAGATGGATTGCCTGAGGGAAGAAACTGCTCCTGTGCCTGGCCGTTCTGGTGCTCGGAGGTCTGTAGCATCAACCAGATGGCAACATTCCAAAGAGGGAGTGTGCTGAATGTGAGGGGTCCAGAGTGATTTTGCCAGCCCTTTTTCTCACTCTGGATAAGTACAGTTCTTGGAGACTGGGGAGGGTTAAACCAATGATTCGCTCAGCAGTCTGGACTACCCTCCGTAGTCTTCTGAGGTCAGATTTGGTAGCTGAGCTGAACCATATAGTTATTTCATTGCAGAGGACGGATTCCATGATGGCAGAGTAGAACTGTTTCAGCAGCTTCTGTGGCAGGTTGAACTTCCTCAGCTGGTGAAGGAAGTACAATCTGTACTGGGTCTTTTTGACAAATAGAGTCTATGTGAGTGTCCCACTTCAGGTCCTGAGAGATGGTGCTGCACAGGAATCTGAATGACTCCACTGTCGTTATAGTACTAATCATGATAGTGAGTGGGAGGAGAGCAGGGGCGTTCCTCCTAAAGTCCACAATCATCTCCACTGTTTTGAGCGTGTTGAGCTCAAGGTTGTTAAGACTGCACCAGACAGCCAGCTCTTGTCTGTAAGCAGACTCGTCACCGACCTGAATGAGGCCAAACAGTGTGGTGTTGTCTGCAAACTTCAGGAGCTTGACAGAGGGGTCTTTAGATATGCAGTCATTGGTGTAGAGGGAGAATAGCAGTGGGGAGAGAACAGAGCCCCGAGGAACACCAGTGCTGATCATACGGGTGCTGGATGTGTATTTTCCCAGCCTCGCTTGATGCTGCCTGTCTGTCAGGAAGCTGGTGATCCACTGACAGAGGTGTGGATGGATAGCTGAGTTATATGTAGGACATCCACCTCAAACGCTGCAAAAGCAGAGCTGCTAAAATCATCAAGGACTCGAATCACCCCGGTAACCACCTTTTCATTTTACTGCCATCTGGCAGGCGCTACAGGAGCATGTTGGCTAAAACTGAAAGACTGAGCAGGAGTTTCTTCCCCCAGTCCATCAGGCTCCTAAACTCAGTCTCATAACATCATAACATCCACAGGACTCAACTTAATAAACTGTAACACATCCATTATTCCCCATCATCCACACTGCTGCTATGTGTACATTCCCGGTACAACCTATTTGCACATTCTCTTGCACTGCACACTTTATCTCATTGCACATCTTACTCCTTATTTTATTTAATTATTTGTTTCTTATTTCATTCTCACCATATTTATATATATACTCTCTCGTGTTTTGTTTCATAGTTTTTATTGCTTTTATGTTATTTTTATTTTATTATTATTTTTTATTTTTTATTTTTTTTGCACTTTCCATTGAGCGGACCTGTCCTGACTAACATTTCACTACTTATTATACCCTGTATGATTGTGTATGTGACAAATAATAAAGAACCTTGAACCTTGAGTTAATTTGGGCTGGAGGACTGATGGGATGATCGTGTTAAAAGCTGAGCTGAAGTCCACAAACAGGACTGCAGGGGGTCCAGTGAGGGTTGAGTGATGTCCTTCAGATAAGCCAAAACCAGTTTATTCAAATGACTTCATGACTACAGATGTTAGAGCCACAGGTTTGTAGTCATAAAGTCCTGTTATCTTGGGTTTCTTTGGGACGGGGATGATGGTGAAGTGTTTGAAGCATGAGGGGACTCCAGTGATCGGTTGAAGATCTGTGTGAAGATGGGGGCCAGCTGGTCAGCACAGGATTTCAGGCAGGCTGGTGTCATACCATCTGGGCCTGGTGCCTTTCTTCTCTTGTTCTTTCAGAAGACCTGGCGCACATCATCATCATGCAGGAGGTGTTAATGGTATTTTTCAAACCAGCAGTAGAACTCATTCAGATCTTCTGCCAGTTGTTGGTCCTCCACAGTGCTGGGGGGTGGTGTCTTGTAATTGGTGATGTCTTTCAGACCTTTCCACATTGAAACAGGATCACTGGAAGAGAATTGGTTCATTAGCATACCAGAATATTTCCTCTTTGCCACTCTGATGTCTTTTTTCCAGTGTGTATTTGGCCTGTTTATACAATACTCTGTTCCCATTCCTGTAAGCATCTTCTTTGTCCTGACGGAGCTGGCTTGAGTTTTACCATGAACCACGGTTTGTTGTTGTTGTAAGTTAGATGAGTCCTGGTAGGAATGCACATATCCTCACAGAAACTGATATAAGATGTTAAAGTCTCTGTGAGCTCGTCCAGATCATTTGCAGCAGCTTAAAAAGCACTCTAATCAGTGAAGTCGAAACAACAGGCTTTTAAATCTTGCTCTATTTCATTAGTCAATCTCTTTACAGTCCTTAATACAGGTTTAACTGATTTCAGTTTCCGCCTGTAGGTCAGTATAAGATTAATCAAACAGTGGTCAGAGAGCCCTAAAGCTGCCCGTGGTACAGAGTGATACTCATATTTTATTGCTGTGTAACAGTGATCCAATATACAGGTTCATCTCAATAAATTAGAATGTCGTGAAAAAGTTAATTTTTTTCTTGTAACTTATTTCAAAAAGTGAAACTTTCATATATTTTAGATTCATTAAATATAAAGTAAAACATTTCCTTTTTTTATTTTGAGGATTAAAGCTTACAGCTCATGAAAGTCAAAAATCAGTATCTCTAAATATTAGAATATTTACATTTGAATTTCAATAAATGACCATCTATACAGTATACATTCCGGGTATCTCTTGTTCTTTGAAACCACAATAATGGGGAACACTGCTAACTTTGCAATGGTCCAGAAGACAAACATTGACACCCTTCATAAAGAGGGTAAGTCACAGAGGGTCATTACTGAAAGGTGTGGGTGTTTACAGAGTGTTGTAACAAAGCATATTAAATGCAAAGTTGACTGGAAGGAAGAATTTGGGTAGGAAAATGTGCACAAGCAACAGGGATGACCGTAAGCTTGAGAATACGGTCAAGCAAAGCTGATTCAAACACTTGGGAGTGCTTCACAAGGAGTGGACTGAAGCTGGAGTCAGTGCATCAAGAGTCACCACGTACAGACATCTTCAGGAAAAGGCTACCAAGCCACTTCTGAACCAGAGACTCAGATGGTCCAAAGTCCTCTTTTCAGATGAAAGTAAATTTTGCATTTCATTTGGAAATCAAGGTCCCAGGGGTCTGGAGGAAGAGTGTAGAGGTACAGAATCCATGTTGCCTGAAGTCCAGTGTGAAATTTACACAGTCAATGATGATTTGGGCTGCCATGTCATCTGCTGGAGTTGGTTCACTGTGTTTTTCTGAAGTCCACAGTCAATGCAGCCATCTACCAGGAAATTTTAGAGCACTTCTTCATGCTTCCTTCTGCTGACCAGCTTTATGGAGATGCTGATTTTATTTTCCAGCAGGACTTGGCACGTGCCCACACTGCCAAATGTACCAAAAGCTGGTTCAATCACCATGGTGTTACTGTGCTTGATTGGCCAGCAAACTCGCCTAACCTGAACCCCATAGAGAATATATGGGGTATTGTCAAGAGGAAGATGAGAGACACCAGACCAAACAATACAGATGATCTGAAGGCCACTGTCAAAGAAACCTGGGCTGTCATATCACCTCAGCAGTGCCACAAACGGATCACCTCCATGCCACGCCAAATTGAGGCTGTAATTAAATCAAAAGGAGCCCCTACCAAGTATTGAGTACATATACAGTAAATTAACATACTTTCGAGAAGGCTAACAATTCACTAAAAAAGTTTTTTTTTTTTTTTGGTCTTATGAAGTATTCTAATTTGTTGAGATGAATTGGTGGGTTTTTGTTAAATGTGAGCCTAAATCATCACAATTAAAATAACCAAAGACTTAAACTACTTCAGTCTGTGTGCATTGAATTTATTTAATAAACGAGTTTCACAATTTGAGTTGAATTACTGAAATAAATTAACTTTTCCACGACATTTTAATTTATTGAGATGCACCTGTATTACTGTCTCTGGTGGGACATGTAACATGCTGTCTGTATTTTAGCAGTTCACGGGAGAGATTTGCTTTATTAAAGTCCCCTAGAATGATTAAAACAGAGTCCGGGTGTTGTTGCTCAGTCTTTGTGATCAGATCAGCGAGTTTCTGTAAAGCTGAGCTCACGTGTCCTTGCGGTGGAATGTAAAAACTCACGAGAATGAATGAGCAAAACTCCCGCGGCAAGTAGAATGGCTTATAGTTAATGAAGAGCACTTCCAGATTGGGACAGCACGTCTTCTTTAACACAGTTACATCTGTACACCACCTTTCATTGATGTAAATCATGTCCCTCCGCCGCGTGATTGATTTGGTGTCGCGGTCTGCTCTGCTTATTATAAGGTTGAATATTGATCCTTGTTATGATCCTTCTATCCCTCCTATCTGTACTAGTATTTTGTATCAGTTTTAACCTGTAACTTTGCCTTTTTTGCAAAATATCGTAGGTCAGCTTAAACCATCTGGATTAAAGTTTTTATTTTGAGGTGATTGGATCTAATGTTCAAATGATTATGAACAATTGCCTTCTGAATGGGTTTGTACCAGAGGAGATGAAGCATGCCATTATTCATCCACTTCTTAAAAAGTCCAATTTGGACCCAACAGTTTTGTCAAATTATAGGCGAGTTTCTACCCTTTTTGTGTGTCTTAAGATTCTGGAGAAAATAGTATTTCATCAACTGCAGAACTTTCTGAATAGAAACAACATTTTTGAAGCATTCCAGTCAGGTTTTAGAAAATACCACTCTACAGAAACAGCACTGGTAAAGGTTTTAAATGATATTTTATTAACTGCTGACTCTGGCAAGTCTGCAGTGCTAATGCTGTTAGATCTAACTGCAGCGTTTGAATTTGGGTGCGTTTTTTGATAGCACTGATCAATTTGACAAACAGATTAGTTCTCTGGTCAAAAACAGAGTCCTAGCCAAGGTAAAACCATTTCTTTATTTTAAGGACTTTGAAAAAGTGACTCATGCTTTTTCTTCAACATGATTAGACTACTGTAACTCCCTTTATATGTGCATTAATCAGTCATCTTTGGCTCGTCTTCAGATGGTAAAGAACGCCACTGCCAGGCTTCTTACAGGTGTTCGAAAAGGAGAACACATTACTCCAGTTTTAATTTCTCTGCACTGGCTTCCAGTCCATTTTAGAATTGATTTTAAAGTGTTGTTACTGGTTTTTAAATGTTTGAATGGTCTAGCACCTGCATATTTGTCTGATCTACTCTCCATTCACAATCCAGTAAGGTCTCTGAGGTCATCTAACCAGAGACAACTAAATGTTCCGTGGGCAAGTTTAAAACTGACAGGTGATCATGCTTTATCCATTGCTGCTCCGAAACTCTGGAACGGTTTACCTGTTTACATTAGAACTGCTGCTATGCTACATGATTTTAAGGGAAAGCTGAAAACATATCTATTTTCTTTAGCATTTAGCTAATTTGTGTATTTAGTGATTTTAAGTGTGTGTATAATCTGTAATGTTGTAATTGTTTTTATTGAAGGCTTTGATATTTTCTTTAGCTCTTGGTTCTTGGTCAACAGTTGTTGATTTTAATGGTGCTATATAAATAAAGTTGACATTGACATTGTCTTGGTGGAAAAAATACTCATGCAACAGAAAAAGTGGTTTCTAATGGGGAAAAAAAATCAGTTATGATACTCATTAGATGTGGATTAACACCCTGTGGTTAAAGTTAAATCCATTGTGCCTGAAGCTTACACATTATTATTGTGTGTGTGTGTGTGTGTGTGTGTGTGTGTGTGTGTGTGTGTGTGTGTGTGTGTGTGTGTGTGTGTTAATGTTTGACTGTCATTCTTCTCAACCTAAATAAAAACCGATTGAACTTGTTTAAATTTTCACAAGTGAAATACATTTCAGAGCTGCTGTTCAACAGTTCAGCGGAGGAAGTAGTAAGATCTACAAATATAATCTGAGGTAAGTATTTCATCTTTCTTTTGTTGTTTTCATGTATGTGTGTCATTCTCAACAGTCAATTTGTATTTCTGAGACATTAATGATGTGCTGAAGTCATTTTAAATTTATTTAAAAAGAATCTACCATTACATAGCGCTTTTTACTATGCAGATTGTGTCAAAGCATCTTTACAGTATTGAACAGGGAAATAGTGTCAAAATAGTGTGCCGTTCTCCTCTGGCCAGACAAATCCAGTAGTTTAATTCCAGAATGCAGCAAAGTCAGGTTGAGCAGAGGATGAGTTTTGAGTCTGGATTTAAATGTGGCTATTGTTTTAGCATAGGGGTTCCCAAATTTGTTTCTGGAGCCTCCCCAACACTGCACATTTTGCATGTCTCCTTTATCAATCACACCTGATTCAACTCATCAGCTCATTAGCAGCAAATACAAGACCTGAAATGAGCGTGTCAGACAAAGGAGACATGCAAAATATGCAGTGTATTGAAGACTCCAGGACCGTGTTTGGGAACCCCTATTTTATCACATCTGGGCCCATATTCATGACAAATCTTAGTTGCTCCTAGTAACAAAATTCTAAGAAAATTATTAGAAATGTGGGTGTTTCCTCTTAAAATTAAAGAAACAGTCCTATTAAAGAAAAAAGTAATGCAGAAAGCATCTTTACTCTCAAAAGGAGTTCAGATTTTTTTTTAAGAGGCTTAAAAGTTTCTTTAGCAGAGGAGAAAATGGCCTAAAGACTAAGAGGGAGAATAAATGTGTTGAAGACAATGGATGACAGTGAATTAATAAAATGCTACAGATTAGATCGTACAGGGATCATGTTTGTAGCTGATCTTATTAAGAGAAAAACTAACATCTTCAACACAGCTCATACATGCCATAGCGCCAGAAATGAAAGTAATCATGACATTAACATGTTTGGCAACTGGAAAAATGCAACTATGCAGCAGTGATGATTTGGCCGTGTCACAACCTTCTATAAGCAAAGTGATCACACAAACAATTACAGTCGTTTCAGAACCTTATTGTGTCGCTGTTCATCTCCTATAAAATATGTTAAATATGACAGCATGGTAAATACAAAATAAAGAATATATATGCATATATAATGTGTGTGTGTGTGTGTGTGTGTGTATGTGTGTGTGTGTGTGTGTGTGTGTGTGTGTGTGTGTGTGTGTGTGTGTGTGTGTGCGTGTGTGTGTGTGCGTGCGTGTGCATGTGCATGTTTATGTGGTTTATGAGGACACAAATTTGTATAATGACATGGGTATGACATAGGTATTACAAGGTGAAGGTGATTTATGAGGACATTTTCAGTGTCCCCATAATTCAAAATGCTTATAAATCATACAGTGTTAGTTTTTTGGGGGGGAAAGTAGAAATGCACCGTCTCCTGTGAGGGCTAAGTTTAGGTGTAGGGTAGGTGTAGGGCAATAGCACATACAGTTTGTACAGTATAAAAACCATTACGCCTATGGAGAGTCCCCGTAAACCATAAAAAACAATGTGTGTGTGTGTGTGTGCATGTTTATATGGTTTATGAGGACACAAATTTGTATAATGACATGGGTATGACATAGGTATTACAAGGAGAAGGTGATTTATGAGGACATTTTCAGTGTCCCCATAATTTAAAACGCTTATAAATCATTCAGAGTGAGTTTTTTTGAGGGAAAATAAAAAAATGCATCATCTCCTGTGAGGGCTAAGTTTAGGTGTAGGGTAGGTGTAGGGCAATAGCACATACAGTTTGTACAGTATAAAAACCATTACGCCTATGCAGAGTGCCCGTAAACCAAAAAAAACAACAAGTTTTTGTCTTTTCCTCACTCTAAGTTGCTCTCAGATTGGTCCTGAATCACTATTAAGCTACGACTCCTACGTATAATTTTTTAAGCTAAATTAGGAGCTCTCTGAGAGGATTCTTATAATCTTTAAAGAATATGGGCACTGGGCCCATATTCACAAAACATCTTAAGGCTAAAAGTAGCTCCTCACTTGCCGATTTAGAAGAAAATCTCAAAAATAGTGGGCGTGTCAGTCCTAAATTTAGGACTCCTCATTTTTTTGCTCTAAGAGTATTTCACATAGCAGTTTAGCTCTAAAACTAGCTCCTACATCTGTGACACGTTAGGAGTAGAGAAGATGACTCCTAAGTCACTAAGACCTACTCACAACTATCCTAAAATGGCTGTTGTTGGAAATCTGCCTCGGAATATAAACATTTTAGAAACATTTGACGATAATGAGCTTTTAAAAAGGTATCGCCTTTAGGGTTTGGAGGTTATATTTTCGTTTGATTATATCCTTTTCATTAACCAGTTGGGAAAAAAGTTACAGCTGTTCTTGCATTGAGTTTAGTTTTCTTTTACATTTGCATGTGTTACTATCAGCCATAATTATTCTAATCTGTAAAGATAAAAGCAGTTTATATGCATCCTCTACGAGACGCATACATGTAAGATACTGACAATTAGCCAAGGATGGTTCTAGACCCTTTTTAGGTGGGCTTCAGCCCTCCTATTTGTTGTCTCAGCCCCCCTAAAACTATAATCAGCTATCTGAATTATCAGGCCAGTGCTGCTTCCTCAAGAAAGTTTATCAGTGTTACTCGTTTATCGATCTCAATGTGGTAGTCATGCACTGTGATTGACCGGTAATGTGCGCTCACACATTTGAATGAAGCGTGCACGCACTGAGAGGCACTGCATGGACAGCACACCAGCATGGTCTCATGAAAGTGCATTTCAATGGCACAAATTTCTGTTTCTATTTGGTGTGCTTATGATACGCACCTTCCCCACACCCCTATACCTAATCATTGTGTCTCATATGCACGCCAAAGTCAGTTTTTGCATATAAATAGCACACCAAATAGAAACAGAAAACCGTGCTATTGAAACACACTTGCTTGAGACTGTCGTTCACTTTCCTATCCTCTTGAGCAAATAAGCAAATACCCCAAATATTATGCCACAATGGCTGTATTGACAAGTATCCAAGTAAACGTAGTCGTAATATCTTAAACATAAACCTTTAAGAACATATTGGATGTGTGTCTGTATGCATTTCTTATATAAGGGTAATAATGTTAATCAAACAACAAAAGAAAAACATGAGACTCACTCAATAAGTAACTTCTGTAACTTTAATAGGTAATTGTAATACAGTTTTTATAAGCACAGTAAAATACTGTTTATTTAGGTAATGTGTAGCCTATCAGTGTATCTAAAGGTCTCTTTTAGGGCTAAGCCCCCCTAAAGATGAAATCCTAGAACCAATCCTTAGCTTTATAACATACACTATATTTGTTTACATATATTTGTTTAATTGGTGACACTTAGCCAGGATGTTAAAATCTTTATTGGAATGTGGCAATTAACCTTATTTTTTAAACCTTTATTTGAATATGGTAACATAATATTGTGCTTTACAATATTTATATGAATAAATCGCTGACAGAGACACATATCAGCCACTCACTGTGTGCATATTTTGTAAGCATGCTGGCTTAATCCATAGCAACGAGGTCAACCCCGCCCTTAGTCTTAGCTTAAGACTTCTCTCTATTCCTTAATAAAAGTTTGTCTCAGCAGCTTTGTGAATAGGTTTTAAGAGAAAACTCTTAGCTAAAACCTTTTACTGTTATTTAGGAGAACTCTTAATGGTAAGATAAAATGTTTTGTGAATACGGGCCCTGATCTCTTCTGGCAGCTGATTCCAGCTGCAGGCGGCATAATAGCTAAAAGCGGACTCCCCTTGTTTTGTGTGAAGCCTTGGTATGTCTAATTGACTCGATCTTATATTCAGTGAGCATACCTGCAATGTAATTAGGTCCTAGGCCATTGAGTGATTTGAAAACAAGTAAAAGTACTTTAAAATCAATCCTAAATACAACTGGAAGCCAGAGTAAGGATTTGAGGTCTGAAATGTTATGCTCAGATTTTCTGGTACTACACTCAAAAAAGTGATTCTTGCCAGTAATTGAAATTAAGTAAACATTTTAAAGAAAGTATATTTAAAAAGGCTTAAAATAACTTTTATTGTTCCTAATTACTCTCTCAACATGAATGTAATATATCAGAGTCAAATCTGATCAAATTACATACACTATACCGCATTTTTTGCCGTAATGCACAAATGCAGATGTTGCGCATATGAGATTAGAAAATAAATAAAATAAAAAACACACTAAAGGCGGCAAGTCGATTAAGGTGACTTAACTGTGCAACTGTGACTCAGCGATAAGGAAGATTAAGAATGGCTATGGAGATTATACAAGGTAAGATATTAAATTTATTTGTTAATAATTTAGATTTAAACATCTATTTTTATGATCTTGACTTAATAAATATATTAGTTTTGCTGTGCCTACACTTTTTCCAAATTAACTAATGTTAGACATTTGGCCTTCCCTGTTTCTTTGATCAATTTAAAGATTTTCTGTCGACTGACTAATACTATGTGCATTTTTGCATTTAGGCAGTTTAATTGTGCATGCTGTTTTTTAAATCTCAAGGTATTTTTCACTTTCATGCACTCATCAAACTTGTATGAAATTGATATACGTGTAAACGCTTACATTATCTCTCAAAAAACAAATCTGTTAACAAATATTTGTAACTTGGATAATTTACGACTGACTATGTGCATTTTTATAGGCAAATTACACGTGTGTGATTTTGTTTAAATGCTTTTTCATCTCGATGTACATTTTACTTTGCAAATATGACAAAACTTTATAGAAATACATGTATGAAAGATGAATGTAAAAGTTCAACTAATCGCGTTAATGAAGTGGAATATACATTTATTTCATGCTGAGTTGTAATTTCATTACAAAACTCAATATGTCATCTTTACTATTTCCGACACATCATCATTGTGCTATCATTCGAACATTGACTGTTCCGGTGGGATAATCACTCAGTTACGGTATGTATAATTTTTTTTTGTTTTGTAATATAACTAGTTATATTTTGTTTTGTAATATAACTAAACTTTACTAATTTCTTTGTATTGATGCTTTCCCTCTCTTTTTTGACTTTTAGATCTGTGAGTGTATGAAAGCTATATGTCAAAGTTTATAGGAAACTGCTAATCTACATAAGGTGTTCAGCAGCAATGGAGGTTCTTCTACACAAACGTTATCACACATTATGGAAGTTGCAGACAAAGTGTGGTAAATTGCATTTCATTTCTTTAGAACTAACTACAAAGATTGAACTGATCAGTTTTTATTTTTGTGCCATTTTTTTATATATTTTTTATGTTGTCATTATTTTAGTCTGATGACACAACAAAAGATAATAAGTCAAAAGAGTCTGTGTGTGCACCTCAACGAGGACATGCCAACAGTCATCAAAGAATTCCAGGTTAGTATTTATACTTAGCTGACCAAAAGCAGTCACTTTTATCCAAAGCGACTTACAAAGGACCTAAACATACATTGCCAGCCAGTATGTTGTCAATATTTCAGTGAAATTTAACAATATGTTATTTTTTTTATACCTTAGGACTGCAACCCTTCACTCTGAGACTTTGCAAAGAAGGTGCTGGGGATGAGGATTGACCAGATTTTGGAGTTTTGATAGATGGTGTTTTAGGATCTCTGTCTCGGACAGACCCAAATAACTATAGAATCTCCACATTTCAAAGAAAAATGTCTCAGTTTACGCATGTAACCATGGTTCCCCAAGAGGGAACGAGACGCTGTGTCCTAGTGGACACTTTGGGGAATGCTTGGTGTCTGAAGCATGTGTAAAACAACTCCAATCCTATTGCTTCACGTGGCCCGTGACATCATAGGCAGGTACTCGAAAGTATAAAAGGGCACCTACTGAATACGTCACCAACTCAGTTGTCTGAGGAGACGTAAACAGACAGGCCAAGGCATGACAAGGGGATGCAGGGTTTCGTTCCCTCTCGGGAAACCATGGTTACATGCTTAGCCCGAGACATTCCCCTTCTAGGGAACTCAATGCTGCATCTTAGTGGAAACTTTGGGGAACGATATACATTCACGCCATGTTGAAGCTCATACCAGTCCACCTAGTGAGAGAGCACCAAGGAGGTGACAGACATATACCAAACCTTTCTTCAGAAAGGGCCAAGCCACTGACACCTCAGGGTGCTCACATAACTTGGTAGAAACGAGGGAACCCGATTCCAGATAAGGGGGGGACCCTAACCAAGCTAGGAACACAACCATCCACAGATAACTATACTAGCCTAGAGGAGCTGAAAGATTGCTACAAGGATTCACTGAGCTAGCACATAGCTATCCTAGATATACCTAGGAAGGGGCTACCCGACAGGACCGAAAAACTAATATGCAATTGTACTAGATAGACAGATGAATCTTCCTGCAAAGCTGCCCAGACCAAGGGAATAGCTATCTACTTAAAACTCCGCAGGGTAGAGTAGAAACACTGTCTAGGCAAGGGCTCAGGAAGACCACTACTTAACCCTCTAAGCGCCAAAGTCGCAAAATTGCGACAAGACGTCATAATTCATTAAATAGACTGTAGTTTCTAATATGGTGTAATATCGCATTTGTATTCCCTACCACTAGATAGCAGACATGTAGTACCAAAATTACATCATGTTCCTATTCAAATTGTTCGAGAAAATAGCAGAGCAAGTGAGCTATCGTGTCATTGATGCGGAAGCAATTCAGTTCATAGCGTGTGAGTAAATTGTGAGAGAAAATTGCCAAATGACTAATAAAAAGTTGTACTGTGAGGATGTGTTGCAAATGTTATTTCGCCGATTCTGACTCTGAAGGGAGGGAAATATTTGCGGTTTGGAAATGACGATCAGGCCGTCTAATGATCGCACTTCTCCCGGTACATCTCTGCTGCACAATGGTGCCGCCGGGCATGGCGAGAGTGTTCACAAAGCACAACAAAGTGATAATTTCATCCCTTTACCCAATGGGGATGGGAGTGGCAGGGGTGGACGTGGTCTTAGTGTCCATAGGAGAGGCTCTGTGTTGCTGATAATCGCCCCAGATTACGTCTTTCTTTCTGATCGCGTGGGCTCAAAGTGCCACCGGTAGACTATACAGGTGCAGTCAGTGTTGGGTAACGTTAGGTCTGTGCGCTGTGCCATGCAATAAGAGCTACCATACTCTCAAGAACTATATACCTGGTCAACTAGATACCTGATTGGGCAGATAGCTGGTCAACTGATCAAAAAATAGGCACATGTGTTTTACTATGGCACAGTTATATAGTAATAATTTACTACTTTCTCCTGTTTTATTGTTATACTGATGAACTGATAAAAAAGTAGGCTACTGTTCACATGTATTTTACTACTATATAGTATAGTAATGTAGTAATAATTTTGTACTTTCTCCTGTTTTATTGTTGGTTTCCTCTTTTCTGATCATTTGTAATGAGGATAAAAAAGAATAAATAAAAAAACCATGCAAATAAGTTCAAACCAATTCAATATCTACTATTTCCTGAATATTATCAAATGTAAGAGGTCCGCCCCCTGATAACGTCATAAATGCAAATTAGATGAGTATATTTAAACCCCACATAAACTTTTGGTCATGCCCAACATTTTTATAATTTACAGTAGATCTCTATCTTTAACCCCTTTCAAGCCACAAGCTTTTGAAATCTTGATGCCAAAATCCAGCATTTTTCCCAAAAAAACTCTGGCGCCCAAAGGGTTAAAATCCCTAGAAAGGGGAGCAGTCACTGAGCTAGCACATAGCTATCCTCAGAAAACTCTATACCTAGGAAGGGGCTACTCGACGGGACCAAAAAACTGATAGGCTATCATACTAGATAGACAGGTGAACCTTCCTGCAAAGCTGCCCAGACCAAGGGAATGGCTATTTACTTAAAATACTGCAAGGGGAAAAAAAACTGTCTAGGCAAGGGCTCAGGACGATCACTACTTAAAATCCCTAAGAACTGAAGCAGTCACTGAGCTAGCACATAGATATCCTCAGATAGCTATGTACCTAGGAAGGCCACCAGGAGGGAGACAGACTGAGATTACCCAGACCACAAAGAATGGGCTGTCTACATAAAACCCTAACAGGGAGACAGCACAGTCTAGGTAAGGGCTCAAGGAGACCACTATTTAAAAACCCTAAGAAGGGGAGCAATCACCATGCCATCAAACAGCTAGTCCCACACAACTAGCCTAAATAACCAGGCAAACCCTCCTTTAAGGCTGCCAGGACCACAGAGTGGG
The DNA here is from genome assembly GCA_027422435.1 of Schizopygopsis pylzovi. NCBI lineage: Eukaryota > Metazoa > Chordata > Actinopteri > Cypriniformes > Cyprinidae > Schizopygopsis > Schizopygopsis pylzovi. The sequence goes on along the minus strand of CM049824.1, from coordinate 35,944,015 downwards.
CTATCTACTTACAACCCTAGCAGGGGAGATAGCAATGTCTAGGCGAGAGCTCAAGGAGACCGCTACTTAAAGGCCCTAAAACGGGGAGCAGTCACTGGGTTAGCACATATATATCCTCAGATAAGCCTTCTCCTGCCATAACAATGGCTGAAATATAACCATCCTCAGATGGCTATAGTAAGGAGTTCCCCAATCATTGTCAGTCCCACATTAGGTTAGCGAGCACTGTATATTGACCAGAGGCTCCGAAGAGGGAGATCCAGACCATAGTAAATGATTAGCTAAAAAGCGAACACATAAAATACTATTAGTCCAAGATCAAAGCCTAATGCAAGCATGGCCATAACACTAGGTGGCAATGATTGGCTGAAAGCGGTGATTGGCTGAATGGCTGAAAGCGGTGTTAAATAAATATCTGATATATCATTGGTTAAAAATGTTAATAAGCATCCACATCAAATCAAATCAAAATCAAATCACTTTTATTGTCACATCACCACAGCACAAGTGCCTTGGTGAGTGAAATTCTTATGAGCGTGCTCCAGACAGTGCAAAAAAAAAAACAACAACAACAGTTTACATATGGACAGACAGTGCAAAAAAACAACAAACAATTTACATATGGACAGACAGTGCAAAAAAACAACAGCAATTTACATATGGACAGACAGTGCAAAAAAAAAAATTTACCATATGGACAGTACATATTTACAGACTGTACAGAAGACAATGTGCAAAAATACACATACATATACTCAGTACACATAGTGTACTATAAAGACACATGCTGGCTACGTCATATCATAACATAACGTTAACATGGCGAAACGCCAGACCTCATTTAATCTGGAATGGACAGCCAGGAAAGGGCAGAAGTATTGCAGATAGACAATCAACTATTTGGTGAGTACACTCATCTTATGTGGTCTATGTAGTCTTGTGTTCACAAATCTGATACAGTTAGTTTACTGTGTATTTAATTAAGCAAATATAGTCTACACTCATTTCCTGTATGAAGCTCTTAAGCCAAATGTATCTCTATTGCAGGATTTTGATTTTATAAATGGGCTATATTAAATATGAATATGTATTTGGTTTAAAACTATACAGATTTTTGAAGGCTGATAATGCTATTTTTGCTATGTGTACCACTCCCTGCAGGAGATTAACAAGCCAAGGGGCAATGGGGACTTGGTGGCCATGATGACCCTAGAGGTGCTGTTGTCGACTGAGCTGTTGCAGAGGGTGAACTTCTTTGTTAAGAACTGAAATGTGTATTTATTAATTTTGCGCATTCATTATTTGTTTATTTATGTATTTCTATTATTTACAGAAGTCCAGAAATTTTATGTTTTCTGGCACTGTGCCAGATTATTTGTTTATTTATGTATTTCTTTTATTTCCAGAAATGTTATGTTTTCAGGCACTGTGCACTTTGCAAGACAGGTTCACTTCAGTGGTCAGTTTTTGAAACAGACATTACAATGTCTTGAATAAATACAAATACTGTGAACAAACACTTTTTTGCCTCTTCTGTTACACATAGGTCTACATCAAGATATATCATAGATCAAATTGTCTGGCAATGAATATAGTAGGCTATTTCAGAATCACTTTATCATTATACCATCGATATGATGGACAAAATTGTATTGTAGTTGCGAGTACACCAGAGTCCTATGCAATTAATCTTGCCTCAATAAATGCCGCAAAGTGTCCTCCTTTTTGGTGTTATGGAAATGGCCACCCTAGTTTTAGCACACAAGCCCAAGCTCATCTACTAGAAAATTTGACTACGCCACCTGGGGGGTTTCGCCCAGGAAATAAAAATAAACCCCAAATTTTGTTATTAGGTCACACAGGTTTGTTTCTCCTATAGAAGAGTATGCAAGAGACGTAGGTTTCATATGAAAAAACTATTTATTAACAATAAATTCACGAATATAAAAATATCACTTAAAATAGCCTCAATGATACTATAACACCCCTGGCAGCTCTTTCCAATGACATGCTTAAACGAGGCAGTGACTGACAACTGATTAAAAAAATAAAAACACATTACATAAAGTCTAAATTTACACAACTCAAAAATAAACAACACATTTAATCTACCTACAGGGCTGAGGTTACCCACAGGAGTGATCACCAGTGCTAGTAATCCAAAAGCACACTTCCACACACCATTGCACACAAACGTGTCACACGGCAACCGTTAGAGCAGCACCACCACCACAAAAGATCCTTCACCCATGGGACCCCAGCTCCTGAAAGAAAATCAAATAAATAAATCTTATAAACATTAGTAAATAGATTCACAATCAAATTAGAATCACAGTTTCATAAAAAAACTATTGTAATTTATGAAGCTATTATTTCAGCTTTGGGGAATCAGTTATTAAAGATTCAATATTGCTTTGATTGAAGTGATATTAATCTTTAACTTATGATTTATACTTTATTAACGACTCGTCCAGCGACCATTAATATCAGTATATCTTTAAAAATGTTGTTTATCTTGCTTCATGGCCAATAATAAAATAAACAAAATTAGGACTTTATACAATTTGAGCTAGATAACGCAATCTTTGGCAAATAGTTTAAAACTTGAAAATCACACAGCCCAAGACATTCTTTATAAATGAAACAAGGTTTATTTGCTAACTGTTATTCTACAATACATGGACTAAACGTAATAAAACACATACACACTTACAATATGCACATACATATCAGGAGTTTTGCGGTTAGAAGAAAGTTTTAGGCTAACATTCTTGTGCTATCTCGCAACTTTAACTAGAGGAAGATCACAGCAGAGACTTTGCTATCTTTACTGCATACAGATCAATTCATCAGTTCAGTAAGGTTATGGAGAATTGTTTGATTACTTGCTTTAAGTTGAGCTGGCCGCAGATCTTGTTGTTTCCGGGTATTTCCTGGAAATCTCCAGCTGCTGACGTCATTGCGTGGGGTCACTGGGGAAACCCTCTTGTGATTGGCAGTTGCCTGGTTTCTTTGTGAGACGATGACCCTTGAAGTTCTTCTCGGAGTTCCTTCCTCGTAGTTTCAGGCTTTCAAGGTTTCTTCAGGAGTTTGACTTAGTATTTGTAGTGTTGTTATTTTATCGACCAAATGTTACGGTCATGGGCGCTTCGAAGCGCGATCAGTGAGCCGAAGCCGAAACTTCCAGCAAATCAGCGAGCAGCAAGTGAGAAGAAAAAGCCTAAGCTTAAAGCTGTTGTGTCCATTTTAACAGACCGATTTCAGTACGCCCACTAGAGACTTCTCCCAATCAGATTGTTCTTGTGGGGCGGAGCCCCACCCCACACGGCTCATTTTCCATGCAGTAAATCCTCTTGCATAGTTGCTTTAATCCCATGAAGAAAATATCCTAACACATTCTATATGTGTTTGTAATCATACCTTATTATGATAAAAGTTAACTTTCATCCCTACCAAATTCTTGCCAATAAAATCAGCTTGCATTCAAACTCAAAAAGCAGGTATCTGGCATACCCAAAAGTACATATTCCAATTGTATCTACTACGCAGTTAAGGCATAGATTATACTATCATACGTTCTAACTAATCGCACCAAGCACCTGGTACTAAACAGGGAAAAGTTATATGTCACATATTAAGAAAATACTATCGGTTCCAATAACATGGCAAGCTCATAAATGTCGTAAAATACAACTTGAATATATATATATTGTCTCGTGAGTATATTGCTTTAATAGAAGCAGCAACTAGTTGTCTTTTAGAAATTATCTATGTAGGTTTGGTTCTGCTCCAGGAGATTAACAAAATGGTTCCTATGGGATTTCAGAAGAGAAAGGGCTTTCCAGGGGTAAGGAAGTCATCTCCTTTGGAGGCCTGGTGATTTTCTCAGCTTTGAGCCACATCGTAAACCAGTCTTCCTTGTTGATAGCATCATTGAGTTATGCATTAATGTTCAGGAGATCTTGGAGTTTGTGGTGCTCAAGGATGTGGCTCTATAAATCTCTCCCTTCCTGTGTCTTTTTCAGAGATTAGCAAAGGGGTCCTCCAGATGGAGTTGGTTGATCTTTATGACTCGTAAATGTTAAACAAAATAATCTTATCGTGTTTCTTTGATGTGTGAGAGGACATAATAATGTGGGCCTGTCCACCCAAGTGCTACACAATACTGGACAAAAATCACCAGCATACATCACAAATCAACGATACACAAATATTCAAATAGAAGAAGAAAGACAAAAACAACAAAAATAACTCCGTTCAAACTACGAGTAAGATAGAACTCGCACGGAGCAACCACATAGTCTGTACGCCAGCTCCCTTCAAACAAACAGTCCTCTTCACCGAAGGAATCTAGAAATCAGACAGCAGCAGCAATCCCTTTTATTAGTTGTGAGGTAATGGCGTTCTTTCAGCGTGGCAGCAAAAAAATGATGGAGCTGCAACAATAATCACCAAAAACGAAAGGGAGAATCCTGAGGCAAATACGAACGTTAAGACACAAAACAGTGTTACTAATAGTTACACATCACCTACTAAAATGTCCTACTCGTAACCACATACCACAAGACACTTACCAAACGAGAATAATGTGCTCTATAATCCGTTCACCGGCTGAAGGTGAACTTCATTACTGAAGTACATGGAACTGCACATTACTCAAACCACCCGCCAATCGTCAAACCAAATGGAGTTCGACCATCTGTTTGCTATGACATAGCTTTAACTCACATACCTGAAAGGAGGGCAGTCATTAAATCCACTACTGGAGCAACCGACGGAAACGCACACAGATGAAAAAAAAGGCTAGGATGCAACAAACGAATCGTTAGTGTCACACGAGCAATAATTAAAAGGTTTACAGACTGCTATGTGCTGACAGCACATACCTAAAGCCACGTCGAAACGAACAGAAAGGGGAGGATCCGGATGTGACGCATCACCAGCTGCAACTAACCAGCTCTAAAATAGGAAGCACTCGTCACTGATTGGTGATCACAAGTGTCAATCATTACATGTGTGCACTCAATAATGCCCACAACACCTTATTTTGGGTAAAATAATACTTCTGTTTTCTCTCTCAGTGGATAGAGCACTGACCACCAGAACAGCCAGGCAAAAGAGCAGTTTTTTTTCCATCAGGGCATATTTAGCCTGAACAATTAAAACTTTCATAATTATAACTTGTCCATCATTTGTTTGTTTGTTTACTTCCTTCTTAACACCATTCCAGTATCTATGGATATATTCATGGGGAGAACCAGTTATTCCCTACACAAGTCAATCCACACACAAGTCTTGTCTTTACACACACATCCAGGGATAATTTAGTGTCTTCAATTCACCTAACCTGCATGTCTTTGGGCTGTGGGAGGAAACTGGAGCACCCGGCGCAAACCCACGCACACACAGGGAGAACATGTAAACTCCACACAGAAAGACCATCGTAACCGAGACATTTACACATACAGTAGAGTCTGAAATTTGTACATTGGTAAACTGCACTCTTTTAAATACCATATCTGCACACTTTTAAATGACACATATATATATATATATATATATATATATATATATATATATATATATATATATATATTCATTTAAACAATTACAATTTTTTTCATACTTCTATTTCTGTATATAGTTCATCATTTAATTTTCTGTTTTTCTTATATTAGTTATATTATATTCCATCTGTACTGTGTCGTTCTTGTATGTCTGGATTATCTGCACTCATGTATGTTTGTACTATGTCTGTACTTTTTTCTGCACTGGAAGCTCTTGTCGTCAAGTCAAATTCCTTGTATGTGTAAACATACTTGGTGAAGCTCTTTCCGACTTCTGACTATTGTTTAATTTTCTACTGATCTTTGTCTTACTGTGAATGGATACTTAAGAACACAAATAAATAAACTCAAGATTCAGACAGATGTGTCAAAGTCCTCCTGGGAAGTTTTACAAGCCTCTGTTTTGTGTGAAAGCAACATTTCTTTGAGTTCGTAAATTATGATGAAGCAAAGGTCCCATCAAATTCCTAATTTCTTCTCATTCTTTTATTTCAGTCACACCCACACCAACATCACAAACTCTTGAGTGTTCTTCTGGCGTCTCTACTCTGTAACACCATGATTGCTCTGGGTCTGCTCACCTGTATGGTGCTGAGAGCATTCAGCATTCAGGCAAAAGTGGTCGACAGCTTTGAAGAGTGTAAAGAGTTATTCTACAAAAACACAGAACCAGGAGGAATGGATCAGAATGCCAAGAAAATCTGCCAAATGTATGAAGGGCCATGTTATTACGCTACGCTGTTCTCCGTTCCTCACATGATCCCTCTCTACAGTGCCTACACATTGGACCCTGACTGCTCAAGCACTCCAGAAGTAACCTGTGGTAACAAGTGGCACGTCGAGCCACAGGTAACCACGCACTTCTCTTCACTAACAAAACTTTCACTAAAAAAAGCTACTTTTTTCATAAGAAGCAAAGCAGTTACGTTCAGTTAATTGAATTATTGGTCTTCATTCGGTTTCGTCATATCAAACTATATATAAAATGCAGTAGATGGATGGTACTTTTAATACCATAATTTAACAATAAACAATTAAAATGTTAAACTAAATTCTGTTTTCACAAGTGGTGAAACATCAAGCTAACCATCTAAAGTAATATTTCTTCTGTAGATTTCCCAACCTCAAAACCCAACTGATCATATGGTGCTTGAGGAGGACTCTGATGAGAACATTATTAAAGGAAATCAAGCCATCAGCAGCGACTACAGTGACACCGGATATGATTGTGGACATCTAAACCCCAACAGCTTCCAATGCGGTAAAGGCCGTACACCTATGGATCCGTGTTTCAACCGTGTCCACTGGAAAAGTTGGGAGAGCACACTGAGGAGTTTCTTATTACAGAAGCTTGACAGTGTTCGTGGTTCTGCAACAGCCTACATTGTCACAGGGACAGTACCCAATGCAACTGAACGAATACCACAGAAGGGAACATCTGGAGACACTGAAAGGGTGACGGTGCCCTCTCACATCTGGACAGCCATCTGTTATAAACACCACACTGATGACACAGAGTCTTTCTCCTTCAGCTTTATGGGGAGAAACCAGCCGGCAGAGCCTGGCATAAGCCTGATGAGAGTCTCAAACCTGAATAATCGTCTCAGTGAACTCTATAGTGAGCAGTCAAAAACTCCTCAACTGATTAAGATTTTTGTTGACGATTGTAGTGAAGACAATAATAAGTTAAACATGATTCAGGAAAGGTTTCAGAAATTAATTAATCTGCCAGTGAACCATGGAGTCCAAATGAGCCCAGATGTGCAGAACACGTTTGGTGCGGTGAAAAGGGCTGTCAGCAGTGACAGCATATCATCTAAAATAAACATCAAGGTGAGGACGGTGACAGCAAATTTAGGCTTTGACAGCATGTACGACTATTACACTGTGACAGAAGAGCTGAAGGCTTTTTCTGGAAGTTCTTGTCTTATAACTCATGCCAAACCACTAGTTATCCATGGTGAGCTCATAAAGAGGGAGGCATCGGTGGGCTCCGATGATGTTGAGTGTCTGCTGGTCCCAGAGAAGCAGAAGACTGCAGCTGACGGCTCACCCTGCTCAAGCATCTCAGACTCTGGTGAAAGCTGTCAATGCACCACAGGAGGTGAAACCAAGCCCTGCTGCTCCTCTCCCTGCCTGTACCACGGCAGTCTCAAGGGCTACAGGTGTTACTCAGGCCAGACGCAGATACCGTGCTCACCGCCGTACTCACTCATCACGTATAAAGGAGACAGGTGCAAGGATGATCACCCATGTGCCACATACGGCTACGACTACTACTGGTGTAACACCATTGCTGGCAGCTGGGATCACTGCAGCCCTCCGCTTAGGCACAGTAAGGCCAAAAATGGGAAGAACTGCTACATCAACCATGCCTGTGCCAAGTATGGTTCAAGATGTAAGTGGTGCTACACAGATGGCAAAGGCAACTGGGATCACTGCTGTACCTCTGATGACTGCCACTCAGCTGTGAATGACCAAACCTGCAGCTCTGATAACACCTGTGGCTATCATGGCCTCAGTTACCTGTGGTGCTACACGGATGATATAGGCAACTGGGATTATTGTTGCAAAGATTGCTATAATTAGTTGGTTTGCAATGTTTAATTATTACTAGGCTTTGCCAAGTTGATTGTACTTGTTCTACTTACTAAATTTGAAACTTTCTAACACAAAAAAATCTCATGCACATGTGAAATTAACAGCAGCTTAAAATTGATATTTTACTGATTGTTAGCAAAAACAAAAAGCTCAATAGAAACATCTATGAATCTAAGGAATGCAAATTCTTACATGAAGTAACATAATTTGTTTTCAATAAAAGCAAATCTCTGACATGAATGTAGACTCTCACAAACACACATTTAGGCAAAGCTTACAGAATGATGATGTGATTTTCATGAAGCGATATTTAAAGTGTATAAACACCCAGACCTCCCTGCTCACCAAACGCACAGACATCTTCATCCACTGACACTCCTCAACATAAGCAACATATTTGTATATTAAATGTATTACTGTAGCACTTACTTACTTACACAATACATTCCCAATCGAAGTTTTATTGTTGCAGAAATCATACTATCTTTACATTCCCTATCATGAACAGAAACTCTATGAAAAAGAAATGACCCTGTTCTAAGGTCGAGGAGGTAACATAAATAAAGAGATCTTAATTTTCTACCCTTTCCAATTATATTATTTAGAGAAAACACCACACGGCAAAGAAGCAAAAGTGACTTCAGTGTTGAGACTGGCCAAAAGACTAAACCAAAAATAGTTACTGCCTAATCCAATAAACAACTAATTAACCTTAAAAAGAAGAAAAAAGAAAATAAGAGTGGTCTAACACACCTAACTAAATAAAAAACAGGAGAAAATAACATGAGAAATAACACCCTACCCTTATGTACACTATTTACGGTATTGTGCATATGAATTGCCTCAGGCCCACACGAAATCTGCACCTGCCGATATCTGCAGGAAACTGCAGATTTCCACAAAATGTAGCACACGTTATTCACAAAACATATACACAAACTGCGTGTGCACGATTGTGAGGATAAATAAGCTGAGCTGTTAGACGTGGCATTTTTTTATGTGAGAGTGTACAAAGAATTTAATATTTAAAATGATGAAGTGTTTTTGTCTTAATATATGCCAAATTCATAATGATAAGAATGTATGGCTGCTGGCTGGTATGTGTAGGCTATTTTTCAAATGCGGTGCAGAGGTGGAAAATAAATTAATGGCCAACAAAGTCACAATATGTACAGGGATCATTTCACTTGCATTTGCGAATGAAAACTGCTGCGTGTGACTATGAAAAAATATTTAGGAGCACCAGTGCAACTGACCCGATAAGTATAATTGTATTTGTGTTCAGGGGAGCGTCAAAGGAGACTTACAATGTGTTTGTGCAGCATTGAGTATCACAGACATAGCCTATCTATTTGATTCCTGAAGTCCTTTCATTATAGCCTAATAAACAAAGTGTAGACTGTGTAAACGAGAGATTCATTGTGCAGCAGTGTTGGGGTTAACGCATTACAAGTAACGTGAGTTATGTAATATTACTTTTTTCAAGTAACTAGTAAAGTAACGCATTACTTTTTAATTTACAAGAAAATATCTGAGTTACTATTTTCCATTTATTGACTGACAGTGTGCTGTGTGAACAAGATCTTACTGTAGTTCTAATCTAGACTAAATGTGAATGTGTATTAATTCATCCCACTCGCAAAAAACTGATTCTGTATTTATCAAAATGAATTAAAACAGTGAAATGCAAACTCAGAATATGACGCAAACCTGCAATAATTAAATATGTTAAACAACACAAATGTATAGAATCCCATTGTATTAACCAAAGTCTTTGCTGCTGACCTTTGATGATCCAGTTCAACATAAGCAAAAATGACTTTACATTAACAATTGGGCTTGGTTGTTTTTAATTGCTGAAGGGTGTTGAATCTTTGGTGTTCTACTGTACAGACGTAATTTACTCTTCCTTCAGCCTGAGGTTTATTTTTTACACTTTTTGGTGTGAAAAGCTTTTACATCTGTTATAAATAGAACCTCTTATATTAAAAACAAACAATCACGCCCTGCACATATTTAAAAAGCGCGAAAGTAACGCAAATGTAACGTAACGCATTACTATCCATAAAAAATAATGTAATTAGTTACTTTTTTAGAGAGTAACGCAATATTGTAATGCATTACTGTTACGGCCCATAACCATTTTAAGGCTCGTTAATTCAAACAATCAATTAAAGGACACAGGCCGAACATATTAAAGAACCACAACACCTGATGTGAATTTCAAAACGCCTCTTATTTAATTTAAGTACTGATTTCAACTCAAACACTCAGAAAGGAATGCACAACAATTCACAAAGAATATATATAAACGATCTAATACATAATCAACTCACGGGTAGGAAAGCTAAGAAAACAGACCCCTAACTACACCTGTTCTCAGAACAAAGTTCTTACCTGTCTCCCGAAGTAAAAATAAGAACGGGTGAGTCTTCCGGACACCTGCTTCCCTCGCTCAGCTCTTACTAACTAAGCAAAACGTGAGCTAATAAATAAACACTCTACCCGCTGCCGATAAGAAAATAAGAATAACACATATCAAAACACAGATTCACAAAGTGAACCTAAGCATAATGAAAAATAACAAAATAGCCCCAGTGAGGCGATGAGAGAGACGATTGCGAGAAGAATGGGAGAGCGGAGCAACAGAGAGAGCTTCCATTGTGCCTCGCAGCCTATTTATCCGGAGTCATTGATGACGTCACGCGACTCTCGGAATGTGAATCCCCACCACGCCACCTATGGACTCAAAATATAAATGTCACACATACACGTAACACTCTCACCCTTAAGTGAATAAATTGTAGGAATGCAAGTGATCTTACCTTTTCCTCTTCCCCCCCTTTTCTCTTAAAAAAAAACAAATAAAGAGGGAAAATACAATTTATTCCCATTAGACATGAGATAAAGTGTCAGCAATGACATTATCTTTACCACGAATATGCCGGATGTCCAATTCAAACGTCTGCAAAAACAAACTCCAACGCATCAAACGTTGGTTATTATTTTTCATTTGGTTCAGGAAGACTAAAGGGTTATGATCTGTATAAACAATCAATGGCTACGAAACGGAACCCACATAGACATCGAAATGTTGGAGAGCAAGGACAAGAGCAAGCCCCTCCTTCTCAATGGTGGATTAACGTCGCTGATGTTTATTAAATTTTCGTGAAAAATAGAAAACGGGATGTTCAACACCAGTCTGATCTCGTTGGAGAAGTACAGCTCCCGCACCTGTGTCACTTGCATCAACAGCAAGCAAAAACGGAGATGAAAAATCAGGAGCAAAAAGAATAGGAGAATTAATCAGAAGCGCTTTGATCTGTTCAAAACTCATTTGACATGATTCCGTCCATTTAAATGGCACTTTTGGACTAAGGAGATCGGTTAAGGGAGATGCGACAGCAGAAAAATTCACACAAAAATTCCTGTAATACCCAACCATGCCCAAGAATCGACGCAACTCACGGCGCGTAGTGGGCACAGGAAAATTAATAATAGCCTCCACCTTAGACTCAAAAGGCCGAACTTGCCCGCCCCCAACAATCTTTCCCAAATATGTCACCGTTGCTCGACCAAATTCGCACTTCGCGAGATTAACTGTAAGATTGGCACAAGACAGGACGATTGAACAACGTATCAAGCTGTTTAATGTGTTCTGACCAGGACGTACTATAAATCACTAGGTCATCCAGATACGCCTCAACATTACGCATGCCCTCGATAACACGATTTATCAACCTCTGAAAGGTTGCCGGTGCATTTCGTAAACCGAAAGCCATCACCGTATAATTAAGGAAATGGTCAGGTGTAACGAACGCGGAGATCTCTTTTGCGCGTTCCGTCAAAGGCACCTGCCAATAACCTTTGAGCAGGTCGATTTTAGTCACGAAAGCAGCGTTTCCGACACGATCGACGCAATCTTCCATGCGAGGCAAAGGATAACTGTCTGGTTTTGTGCGCGTCTAAAATCAGTACAAAAACGAAATGTGCTATCAGATTTCTTTACAAGCAAACAGGGTGAGCTCCAAGAGCTATAACTTGGCACAGCGATGTTATTTTCGAGCATAAAGGCTACCTCTTTTTGCAACTGAGCTCGCTTCTCAGGACTGACCCTATACGCGTTCTGTTTTATGGGCAATGAATCGCCCACATCGATATCATGTTCTACCAGTGAAGTACGAGAAGGAACATCAGAAAACAAGCTTCCATTAGTCTGTATAACATTGATCACGTCAACGCGTTCGGTAACAGTCAAGTGAGAAAGAAACGCGTCAAGATTTTGAATTATCTCAGAATTTCTCAACCTTCCCACCACCAATTCTGTAGAGGGAAAATCAACATCATCCTCCTCAAATGTAGCCGAGACAGCAACACTATCAGACACAGAGGACAATGGACAAGTCAAAGGTTCAGCACTGGACAGCGCCCCATCAACAGGTAAATCAGCACTGGACAGCGCCTGCTCTTTAGTCACTGGAGAATCTATAGGTGAGACAATTAACACAGCCGACTTCTGTCCAGATAGATCTAACTGTCTCTCAAGGTACGGCTTAAGCATGTTAATATGACACAGACGAGTTGTTTTCTTTCTATCTGGTGTCATTATCACATAGTCAAGCTCACTCACCTTCTCTTTCACCTGGTAAGGACCATAGTAACGAGCCTGTAGTGTAGATCCAGGTACTGGCAACAGCACTAACACCTTATCACCAGGAGAGAAACTACGAAGTTTAGCACCACGATCAAAACGTGTTTTCATTCATTGTTGAGACATCTCCAAATTCTTTTTGGCCAATTCACATGCACGGTGCAGTTACAAACGAAACTCTGAAACATAATCAAGGACATTGTTTGAACTCGGATCATTAGACCAATGATCTTTAATCAGCTTCAGTGGGCCACGAACGGTGTGACCAAACACCAGCTCGGCCGGACTGAAGCCCAAAGATTCCTGCACTACCTCCCTCACTGCAAACATAACCATAGGCATTCCCTCATTCCAGTCTTTCTGGAACTCCAGACAAAACGCACGAAGCATAGATTTTAAAGTCTGGTGGAACCGTTCGAGTGCTCCTTGACTTTCTGGATGATAACAACTAGAAGTGCAGTGTTGAATATGCAACTGATCCAGAGCATGTTTAAACACATGGGACATGAAATTCATACCTTGATCTGATTGAATAGTACGCGGAAGGCCAAACAGTGAGAAAAACTTGATAAGTGATTTCACAATCACTGGTGCAGTAATTTTCCGCAAAGGAATTACCTCCGGAAAACGCGTAGATGTACACATTATTGTCAGTAAATACTGATTACCAGACTTCGTACGAGGCAAGGGACCGACACAGTCAACCATCACACGCTCAAATGGTCACCAATAGCTGGAATTGGATACAATGGAGCAGGTGGAATAGTTTGGTTCGGTTTCCCAATCTTTTGACACACATGACAGCTTCGACAATAACTTGCCACATTTTTTTTTTATACCAGGCCAGAAAAAATGTCGGATCACACGATCATATGTTTTTTTTACTCCTAAATGACCGGCAAACAAACCGTCATGCGCAAGTCTCAGGATTTCGGAATGATATGAGGGGGGAACTACTACCTGCTTGACAATCTGCCATTCATCAGCAGCAGCAGCATTTGATGGTCTCCACTTCCTCATCAACACACCATCTTTAACAAAGTATCCTTGGGATATACACTCGAGTTGCTCAACAGGAACAACAGCTTCAAAGAGGGATGACAGTTTCTCATCTTTCCTCTGTTCAACAATAAGCTGCTCGCGTGACAGAGACAATTTATCAAGCCCCATTGAATGTTCATCTCGTTTCTTGATGGCGATGCCTAAACCATCAACAGAATTCGAACACTTCACTTCACCAAAATCTGAATTAGAGAGGAACGTATCATTCAAACCAAATTCCCACTCACCTTCTGACTTACTAAAGCTTGTATCTTTCAGTCTCTGTGACATAGCGCGAGTGACAGCGCACGTGGGAAATACCTCTGGGTATTTCTGAGCTAATTCATCAGGAGTAGCGCAGGAAAGAGGAACATTAGTTACCTCAGGGCTAGTAAAAACTTTTCCTCCCGCCAAGTCATTCCCCAAAATAAAAGTGACATCTCGAACGGGAAGACACGGTCGCACTCCAACAACAACGCGGCCGGTAACAAGGGAGGACTCAATCTCAATTTCAATGCAAAGGTACATTCACAAAGCCCATCTCAAACCCCTGTACTAAGACACTTGAACCAATAGAACTCTCATCAGACAATGGTAATATTCCTTCTAGAATAAAACTCTGAGCAGCTCCTGTGTCACGAAGTGCCCTGACTGGTTTTCGCAAATTTGCATTACCAACCAAAGACACAAATCCGTCCATCATGAACGGCACATACCCCTGTTCTTCACACATGTCAGCCTGAGAAGCTAACAACTCCAGTCCTTCTAATTGTGGCGAGGACGTCATCAATAAACCTACCGGTTTAGGGACACTATTTTTCTTTTTGAGTGCTTGGCACTCAGCAATAATGTGTCCATGTTTCTTACAATAGAAACAAACGGGGGAGGACAAAAACTTGCCAGAATTGTCCGCCACTTTATCCTCACGTGGAGCACGATCAAAGCTATGCTTTGAATACCGTCGACTGCTGTTACTAGAATTTTGAACAGTACTAAACACGCTCTTATGTGTAAGCACATATTCATCAGCTAGAGCAGCAGCGGCGGAACATTTGAGAACTTTCTGCTCATTCAGGTAAGTTTCAACGCGTTCTGGTAAACAGTTTTTAAATTCTTCTAAAAGAATCAGTTCACGGAGCTCTTCATAAGTTTTTACCTTCATGGAAGCACACCAATGATCAAACATTGACTCTTTCTCACGAACAAATTCAACATAAGTCTCATCAGTTTTTATATGATTACGAAGAGCAAAAAACTTGTCTACCTCTTGTTCTCGAAAAGGAGGAACCATACGAATATTACGACTCACGTCGAAATCAGAAACATCCGTTACACCCCTCTCACGAGCGCTCAACTCGATTTCTTTGAGGCGGCAAGCTTGTTCCATCTCAAGCTTCTTCATTTCAAGCTCATGTTTCTCACGCTCCCATTCTTCTCTGTCTTTAAACAAAACTCTATCGTGCTCTTTAGCTTGCAACTCCAACTTCTTGATTTGCAAAGCAAGATCTCCCGAACTACCCTCATCTGCTTCAGGATAGTCTACCAGCTTTTCCTCATCACCAAAGATGCCCTGTTTATGTAACGACTCAACAAGCAACACCTGAAGTTCACGTTTGGTCAGCGTGTTACGAAAACTAACCTTATAATGTGCAGCAATTTTCATAAGATCAACCCTGTTAACTTGGAACAATTCAGCTTGCGTCGGATTCGCAATACATTTTGTTAATTCAAACATGATTGATAAACGTCTTAGGTTAAAGAGAAAAAATTAAGCACTACACGAGCCAAAATTCACATCAATTGTCTGTGATTCAACAAAGTTACAAAGTAACAAATTCAAGTGTGAGCAGATCAAAAGGATCACACAAAATCAAGATCAATCCCGGACGAGCCCCCAAATGTTACGACCCATAACCACTTTAAGGCTCGTTAATTCAAACAATCAATTAAAGGACACAGGCCGAACATATTAAAGAACCACAACACCTGATGTGAATTTCAAAACGCCTCTTATTTAATTCAAGTACTGATTTCAACTCAAACACTCAGAAAGGAATGCACAACAATTCACAAAGAATATTTATAAACGATCTAATACATAATCAACTCACGGGTAGGAAAGCTAAGAAAACAAACCCCTAACTACACCTGTTCTCGGAACAAAGTTCTTACCTGTCTCCCGAAGTAAAAATAAGAACGGGTGAGTCTTCCGGAAACCTGCTTCCCTCGCTCAGCTCTTACTAAGCAAAATGTGAGCTAATAAATAAACACTCTACCCGCTGCCGATAAGAAAATAAGAATAACACATATCAAAACACAGATTCACAAAGTGAACCTAAGCATAACGAAAAATAACAAAATAGCCCCAGCGAGGCGATGAGAGAGACGATTGCGAGAAGAATGGGAGAGCGGAGCAACAGAGAGAGCTTCCATTGTGCCTCGCAGCCTATTTATCCGGAGTCATTGATGACGTCACGCGACTCTCGGAATGTGAATCCCCACCACGCCACCTATGGACTCAAAATATAAATGTCACACATACACGTAACAATTACTTTTAAAAGTAACTTTCCCCAACACTGCTGGGGACCTAGCAGTCCTGGCTAAGCTATAAGCATTAGAGTCCCCAGATCTATATGCTATATTCCTAGCTCTTAGTTGTTGTACATTGTGTGTCATCCAAGGCTTCCTATTTGATGCCACATGTACTTGCTTCCAGGATGTTACTCGGTCAGGGGCGTAGATTACGTGGGGGACGCGGGGGACGTGTCCCTCTCACTTTTTATAAAAAGTAAATTCGTCCCCCACACTTTTTCATTGGACAGTTGTGTTCTCGACATGTTGAGGTTTTAATGGAGCAATGTGTATAAATGCAGAATGATTTAAATTTCAAAAAGACAAGATAGTCGATACATGACGTTTACGTTTCCATGGCAATCAGTCACTCAGTTTGTCATGTCACGACACGCCCTAACTCGCACGCGTGGTCCTGCGCAGTATTCAACATTCATAGAGCTCGCGATGAGTTCAAAGCGGCAAAAAACGATTCACTCCTTTTTTACGAAAAAGTCAAGCAGCGTAAGTTGGCATGTGGTATCTGAATAGTGTTGCACAATGTTGAGAGACTCTGTCTATTGCTCTCGTTGAATAATTACCAGGTTTTGATGTTAATTATATGGAGAGAAAAAAAGCTGCCTGGACAAACGTGCACTTATTTTTAGTGTATTTGTTCATAACTCTTTTGTAGCGTATTTTATTTTAACACGTTTGTATGTTATCAGAAGAACCCTTCAAATAAGAATAAAGATAATGTTGACCTTTACATTTCACTTCTGATTATACCCTGTATAATTTAGTATGTGACGAATAAACAAACCTTGAACCTTGACCTGAGATTTTACAGCGTTGTGACATGTTTAACTCTGCCAATTCTACATAATGTATTTCAATCAAATGGCCATCATGGCCATAATACATGGCCATAAGCAAAGCAAAACCAGAATACATGAAATAATTGTAACGATTAAAATCAACCAATGTTCGATTTTCTGAAATAGGCTGGAAAAACTCAAACTCCAATTCCAATCATCTCTATTTCTCTCTCGGCTTGTCATCTCGTCAACTGCTTTGGTGACGTCTTAATTCCTTGGTCAAACAAATGTCCATCCACATCATTATCTGGAACATAAGTACAACAAGTATCGCCAACAATAACACATACATAACAATTACCTTTCATGTCACTTGTCTTTACGGTGTAATTAGCCAATCTCCACCACATGTTTGTAGCATATGACATTTACATATGAGTGTGGTGGATCGCATGGTCTAACCATGAATCATCTTCATCTATTAATCTAAATGCTTGTGCATCGGCCAGGATCAATAGTAGATATATGATTGACATGATGGACAATTTAGACCCAAATGTGTAACAGGGGAACCTTCAGAGGTGATCGGGAAGCTATTAATGGGGCAAAAGTTTGCCCAGGCCCTATATTCAGCCCACAGGTGACCCCCTCGCCCCCTAAAAGAGCGAGGATCTTCTGTCTGGCACAAGCCCTCTCACCAGTGCCCTGTCACACACTTTGGGCAGGCTTCTTAGGCCCTACAGTGTCAATTGGTAATGCGTATGTTGATAGATGTTTCAGCCTGGATGCGTGAATCCACTGAGGTTGATGATCAGTTAGCACTCCAGTCCTGGTTATGCGATGACTACAGCTGTCCCCAAATATCTCAGTTCCCCCACTGCAATGGATTTCAGACTCCGAATCAGCACCTGTTTGCCTGGAACGAAATTATGGTTGGGCTTTTCTGATGGAATAGGGAGAGAAAGAGAAACATTAGCACACACAGAATTCAGTTTAACAATAAGGGAAATCACGTAGTCATCCTGGATCACCTCCATGTCTCCAAGGGAAGAAATGCTTGCGCGACCTTTGACCCAAGGGGTCGGGAAAGGTCTACCCATTAAAATGTAAAATGGTATACTTACCCCCATTGTAAGTATTTTGTCGTTGAGGATGGGGTATGTAATGAAGTTAGTAAGTACGGGAAGAAGGAAGCGGGAACCGGCGAACATTTAACACTTTAATAACAAAATAAACAAATACAAATGAAAAGCGGCAGCCCCTCACGGACGACTGCCGCACACAAAACACAAACTAAAATTCCAGGCCTGGTCCTCTCTCGTCTTCCACTGTTGTCACTCCTCCTTTTATTCCTTCCGAAGCTCCTCCGTGGGACTCGAGACCGGTGAGTGGCGCAGGTGTCGTTCATTATCATTTACTCCACCGGCCTCACTCCGTTCCCACGGCTCTCGGCCCCGCCCCACTCGTCACATACCCCCATCGCCCCTCGCAGGCCGGGGGGTACTCCCGAGACTGCGCTCTACTCCCCCCCTCCCCCCTCTCCTGGGGGGAGCCCGTCAGGGCGGCCGCGGCGTACCTGGGGGTAAGGACAGACGAGGCGAGAGAAAAGGAGACGGAAGGATGAGGAGTGACAGAGACGAGAGAGGGGAGAAAAAAAAAATAAAAAAAAATCTCGGCCCGGTTCCCGGACACACTGCCGCTCGGTCCTCAACCAGCTGAGCGGCTCACTCGCGGTGCCATGCGATGGTACTGGACCTCTTTGGTGGACGGCCCGATGCTCATCCGCCTCCTGGCGGACGGCGATGGCTCCTCCGGTCGAGGGCAGCCGGCAGCGAGTCCCCCGTTCCCTGCTCATCCCCAAACATGGCGGATGGCAGCAGGCTTCGGCCTCCAGGCGAACGGGGCGACTCCTCCGCTCCCTCTCGGACGGCAGCCACCCCTCCTCGACCCAGGAGCACGGCAGCGAGTCTTCCGTCCCACCTGTTCTTCTTTTGCTCCAGCACCACCGCTTCAGGCAGCCACTGGCGGTCTCCGCTTCTTCCTGCTGCCCGATCTCCTCAGCACCGCGATCCCCCTCAGCAGCGAGGGCTCTCTGACAGCGTGTCCCTCCTTCCTCCCGGGTTTCGGCACCAATGTAATGAAGTTAGTAAGTACGGGAAGAAGGAGGCGGGAACCGGCGAACATTTAACACTTTAATAACAAAATAAACAAATACAAATGAAAAGCGGCAGCCCCTCACGGACGAATGCCGCACACAAAACACAAACTAAAATTCCAGGCCGGGTCCTCTCTCGTCTTCCACTGTTGTCACTCCTCCTTTTATTCCTTCCGAAGCTCCTCCGTGGGACTCGAGACCGGT
The DNA here is from genome assembly GCA_027422435.1 of Schizopygopsis pylzovi. Classification (NCBI taxonomy): domain Eukaryota; kingdom Metazoa; phylum Chordata; class Actinopteri; order Cypriniformes; family Cyprinidae; genus Schizopygopsis; species Schizopygopsis pylzovi. Next base: position 35,924,425 of record CM049824.1, on the reverse strand, counting down.
GAGTGGCGCAGGTGTCGTTCATTATCATTTACTCCACCGGCCTCGCTCCGTTCCCACGGCTCTCGGCCCCGCCCCACTCGTCACAGGGTAATTCTCATTTCTGCCAATATGGCTGGTAGCACCTCTGGCATTTTTAAAACCTATCGACGATAGTTTGCATGTATTTTCGATTTCTGACCGCTGGCATATGAGAAAATCTATTTGAAGGCACTGAAAAGGCGCTGAAAAGGCGCTTCTGGAAACGATAACGCATCATGTGGCGTTTTCCAGTGAGGGTTTGTTTTGGCGCATATCAAACACGAGTCTAGAAATAGTTTGACCATTTTCGCTGTATCCTGTATACAATACAGGCGATTAATTGTCTGTGTAACTTTAGACCCGCTGTTGTGCGAAATACCGTGATAATGTCTAATGATCACCAAGGACAGTTTTTGTAATGCTAATCTACTGTTTGTATCTCTTATCAAACTGTTAGCATCTGGCACGCATCCATTTTCTGCCCAATGTTTCACGTCTCCCTGTGTGGGCTGACTTTGCAATATTTTCAAATCTATGTCAGGAACGCATGATGCATGTACAAACATAATTGTTTCTATGTCCCTATTCTGCACTCTCTGATATGGGAAAAATTCTGCATGTTCTGCGGCCCATTTGGCCATTTCATCAGCATTTCTGTTGCCAACAGCATCTGGTTCATCTCCTGACGCATGTCCCTTGACCTTCACTACAGCTAGTTTAGATGGCAACATTACAGCTTGTAATAAATCTACCACCAACTCTACATGTGATATTGGTTTGCCCTCAGATGTCTGAAAATTGCGCCTAGCCCAAGTCTGGGTGAAATCTTGAACGACCCCGTACAAATATTTGCTATCCGTATAAAATGGTGGCTCTTTTGCCTTTTGTTAACTCACAGGCTCTTGTTAATGCAATTATTTCCGCAGCCTGTGCTGAGTTATGGTTCAGGTGATATGCCTCCACCCTCTCACCCTCTTGAGTCACAATGGCATATCCACACTGATACACTCCATCAGACGGCCTTGAACATGAACCATCTATATATGTGTTCTCCCCCATCCAGGGGCGTATTTTTCAGATCTACCCTGGCTGAAGTGGAGATTTCAATAGTATACATGCAATCATGAGGTATAGTTTCAGTTATCAATGTGGATAAGTCATAGAGTGATTGAACTCTTGCTTCTTGCTTCTTAGCCAGAACTTCTCTGGGCCGTCATGTGCTGTATCTTCAAATCGTGCAACACAACACCCACCTGATGTGTGGTGTACAAAATTAAAGGATATGATAAAACAGTTTTCTCAGTCATTTTAACCATCTCCGCCGCTGCAGCCACAGCACGAAGGTATTAAGTCATACCATGGACCATCGGTTTGTCACTATGCTCTTGGGTCAACCATTGCAACACCCACAGCCTCCCCCGCATGTAAGTGAAATGGCCTGGAATAGTCTGGTAGCCCCAAGGCAGGAGTGCATGTGATAGCAATCTTCAATGCATCGAAATGTTCTTTCGTTTCAGAAGTCCAGTTCAGCGAGTCTCTCGGACCCATTCCATGTTGAATGAGACATCGTAGGTCTTTGTCATGGTACGCACAGTCAGGTATCCATGCACGGCAGTAGTTCACCAACCTCAAAAACTTTGTGTCAGGAGTCCAGCCCGGCGTCCTCCCTCTCTCCGCCAGAGGGCGCCACCTCCCTTCCTCCTGGACTCATCACTTCACTCCACACACCTGTGCACCCACTCATCACTTCACTCCACACACCTGTGCACCTACTCATCACTCTCAGCTGTTCCCAATGTGTGGACTATTTATGCACCTCAGCCCTGTCCCTCTGCCTGCCGAGATTACTTCTACCAGCACTCACATGTGCATGGTTGTTATCACTGTGTTTGTAATTTGACCAATTACATTCGGTTTCGTGCACTCGGGACACCAGCACTACGTTGCCGTCTGGGGTGTCCCGTTCTTGATTATTGTTTTGTTTTTGCCTGTTGGCTTTTGATTTAATAAAGAGAAGTGACCTTACCTGCATTTGGACCCAGATCTCCATTTTTCCACAGGCTTCCACGCTGCTTCGTGACAGAATCTTGGCAGCGAGCATGGGTCCAGCAGGTAAGCTCATCAACATCTGTCAGGGAGAGGGGAGCATTGAGGAGTATGCCGGGCGCTTTTGGGAAGTCGCTCGGCGATCGGCGACCGAGAAGACCTGCCTCCTGGTCTTCTTCTGGGGGGGGGCTAGCCGAGCCTCTCAGAGCCCGAATGCCGTACTGGAACCCCGAGGAGTCGCTGGAGGGCTACCTTAATCTGGCTCTTCGTCTGAGCGGCTCGGCCTTCAGGGTGGAGTCAGCTGCGGAGCCCGTTCGCGATTCCTCCCAGGCGGCGGCGTCTGCCCCCAAAGCTCCCGAAGCAGCGGTACCCGCCCACACAGCTCACGAAGCTCCCAACGCGGCGATGCCCGCCCACACAGCTTCCGAAGCGGCGGTGCCCGCTCCCACAGCTCCCGAAGCTCCAGTCACAACAATGCCCGCCCACACAGCATCCGAAGCGGCGGTTCCTGCCCACACAGCTCACGAAGCTCCCAACATGGCGAGGCCCGCCTACACAGCTCCAGAAGCGGCGGTGTCCGCCCCCACAGGTGAGCCGACAGCGTCCGCTCCAGAGCCCGCTCCGTTCCGGGAGCCGACAGAGTCCGCTCCAGAGCCCGCTCCGTTCTGGGAGCCGACAGAGTCCGCTTCAGAGCCCGCTCCGTTCCGGGAGCCGACAGAGTCCGCTCCAGAGCCCGCTCCGTTCCGGGAGCCCAGAGGGTCCGCTCCAGAGCCCGCTCCGTACCGTGAGCCCAGAGAGTCTGCTCCAGAGCCCGCTCCGTTCCGGGAGCTGACAGAGTCCGCTCCAGAGCCCGCTCCGTTCCGGGAGCCCACGCAGTCCGCTCCATTCCGGGAGCCTACAGAGTCTGCACACAAGGCTTGTGAGGTAGCGGCGGTGTCTGCGCACGGTCCTCCTGATTAACCGGCACCACCCTGGCACCCGTGTCTACTTCTGTCTCCAGGCCCTCTTCCTCTACATGGGCCTGGACCGTAATTTGACCGATTACATTCGGTTTCGTGCACTCGGGACACCAGCACTACGTTGCCGTCTGGGGTGTCCCGTTCTTGATTATTGTTTTGTTTTTGCCTGTTGGCTTTTGATTTAATAAAGAGAAGTGACCTTACCTGCATTTGGACCCAGATCTCCATTCTTTCCATGGGCTTCCACGCTGCACCGTGACACTTTGTAGCTGCGTTACAGTCTCAGGAGTATGCATGGTCTTTATCAGCTGCACCCTCTCAGCTGAAATGGCCTTCAGTCCTGGTGAAATGATATGACCCAGGTAATGGACTCTGGATTGCACCCACTGTAGCTTTTCATTCGAGGCCTTAAATCCAGCACTTGCAAGCACATTGCAGACAATAATTGACTCTTGCAAACAGTCAGCCTCAGTTTCAGCGGATATTAAAATATCCTTTGGGTCCCGTTGGTACATACAGACACAGCAGTCATTCGTTGCTGTGGAGCTGAAAACTTAATTTCCTGTTTCGGCTTAAACAGAAACGAAGTAAAACCACCAGAAGCGTCAAATCACGAATTCTTTGCCAAAATCTTCAACAGTTTGTTGCATTAAATTTGCAGTTGTTACACGAACCAACGCGTCACATCTGGATTCATATTATTTAAGCACGTGTTAATAAACAGTAAGGACATTTAACCGCACATCGGAATACGAGCGTCTTTCTTCCCATACACGCAGAAGCGGCTACAGACATGAGCACGAGTATCTAGAACACTATTAACCTGATCAAAGTATTTTATTACACTTTTCGGATCGGTCTACCAAAATTCCTGAAGATCTCACTGTATACCATTGCCAGATTCAGTTAATATCATCTGCCAAAACTCCTAAAAAGATCGATCTGTAATCCGATCCTCTTAATTGTGCAACGTGTGTGAGCGCAAAACATCTACAAATGTCTTAGAATTATTCGCGTTCGGGAGAGTTTTACATATAGTTTCAATCTCTCGTTGTTGCTGGTTTAAGAATAATTCTAGGTCCTTCATGAAACCATGCTAGGACCGCTGCATGAGCCGGACCATGCGGGCGTGTTTCTTTGTTCAACTCAGAAGGGGGAAGGGGAGGGGGATGTGCACATGAAAAAAAGTTAGGAAGAATATATTTGAGCTGGTCTGAGCATTATTTTGGACATTAGTTACGGCTGTATCATAAAGTGGCTGTGTCTTAACAGTCGACGGCGTGTCGATCAATATTTCGTTCGCTTTATTAACACACATTATGTTGTTTTCATTCATTTTTCCAATTTCAAACGATTTGCCCATATATTTATAATCCCATACTCAACGAAAGAAAAAACCAAGAGTTAGAAAAGGAAAGTAAAAAACAAAAACTTCACTCACAAAATCCAACTGTTTGATATATAGTTTTCTCTTATTTGTTACTTATCATGTTTAAATGATAACGTCAACAATTCAAAATACGCGCGTCGTGTGATTCTCGCCTACAAGGACGTAACCTGGCCCTCAGTTCAACGCCACGGAATGCACACGCAAATGCAGAAACCCAACACAATCGTGCGGTCTGGCATCAACAGTATATCACAGGAAGGTTATATAAAAAAAAACTCTTACCTGTGAGATACTCTTGCATCCTATAGAAGTGAATCTAGCCCGGCATCAAAACACGAGTAATAGGTCTCAGGCTACCTGCGAATAAACATAGGTACGAGCCTCCAATTGTAAAACTTAAATTTCCTTATGAATTAAGTTTTCTTTCTGTGTTTTGGATTACTTCTAATTCAAATCAGAAATATAGGTTGGATGTTGTGAACGAAATCTTCTACAGATCTGGGAGCCCAAAGACAAGACAGAGAGAGGCATCATGGCTATTGAACTCATTTAATTCTAAGACAAGCATGCCTTTATATATGGTACCAGAGGCTCTGTATTACAGGAGGTTCACAAAATGACCAAATAAGGTAAAGCAGGACAAACAATAAAATAAAATGGCCCTTCTTTTCACACATAGCCCAGAGAGCCATTTGTTTTCAGTGAGCAGAAACAGCAGTACAGACATTTAAATAAAATGATTCTTCCTTTCACACATAGCCCAGAGAGCCATATGTTTTCAGTGAGCAGAAACAGCAGGACAAATAAAATAAAATTACCCTTCCTTTATGTGTCGTTACATTCATCTATGCGGAAATTAAATCTAACAGTTATTGTCCAGCAGTGTACTTAATTTGTTATTTCCTTCTGTATGTGCATGTTTCAAACACTACTTTATTTAGACCGAGGCAGAAGTGAATTCAGAGTTGAGCGTGAATGAGGCAGAAAGTTTCAATGAGGCTTCAGATGTAAGGACATATTATTTAAAGCATTGTCTATGATGAGATATTTCTTATACCTTTTAACATAGATTAATCAGACTAATTTGTAATTTTTTATACTGCAGTTTTATGTAGCTTTATTTATTTAGATATATGTTAGCTGTAATACTGTGTCAAAAGCTACTACTTTTAAACAAACCAGCCAGAAAGCTTAAAGGAAATGTCACTAAATGATTATTTCATCTCGTTGTTTAATTGTGATATAGGGTCTACATACCTTGACACGTTTGTCAGTTGAGCTCAATACATAGTTTCTTTGCAATAGTTTGTTTTGAATTACTTTTTAAATGTAATTCCTGAAACATGGACTGTATAATAAAACAGAACAGAATAAAGTAGTATATGAATGTATCTATTACTGTGTGCCATGTACTGTACATGCAACATACACAAAATACAATTTGAAATATGTAAACAACAGTACTCTTATAAGGACACCTTTGTAACATACTCAAAAAGGTGCACATTAGTACCTTAGACAGAGTACCAATATGTACCTGTTGTCTTTCTTTCTTTTTTCCTTCTGTTTTATAATCATATATAATAATATAGTCATAAGCATATTAAGAGACAAGGGTTAACTGAAAAAAAACAGGTATAACACTAGACATTCCATCCCCCCCACTTTTGAAATGATGGCTACGCCCCTGTACTCAGTCCACAGAAAAATTAATGTAGTATAAAATATTTGTGGTGTATTCATCCAGAGATTCACGTGTAAACGTGCCCTCTCCCTCAAATACATCCCATGTTGTGCGGTGAAAGCAGTCCTGAAGCAAAGGAATAGCATCTTCTGGCCATATTCCATATACCTTACATTTTTTTACATAGTCCCAGCCTTTTTGATTCTGGGTGTATACCGTGCGTGTAGCAAAAGAGGGAGATGATCCGACAGTCCTAGATGTGGATACGTCTGGGATTTATATGCCTCTGCTACGGTAGTATACACTTGATCAATTAATTTTAATTGATCAAGTGTTAGTATACACTTGATAAATTAATTTTTTTGGGTGAACTATCCCATGTTTTGTTCCCCTTTTTTTAAATGAAATAATACTATAAATAATAAACTAAATCTGCCAGTAGGTGGTGGAAAATGTCTTTATGAGTCTTTCATTCTATTTGTTCAAACGGCTGATTCATTCAAGAATTCAGTAAATGGCTCACTTTATGAATTGGTCTTTGAATTATTGATTCACACGATTCATAAACTAAAAACTAAACACTGCTGTACCGCTCAGAGATGCACAATAATTCTGCTGTGGCTTTATAGGTCATATTTTTGTTGACAAAACTGAGCAAAATAGAAACTATTGTATTTAAAATATAACACAATATGAACTTATTAATTACTGAACTTTTGGGATAAAAACAGAACTTGTGTGATTGCTCTCACTGCTCGTGTGATATCGCTTATCATGTTATATAAATATGAGACTAAAACTCATACAGGAGCATTTTTGCCCCAATATCTTGAATTTTAGGCCATAACTGCAGTTATGGAGTTGTTGCCCTGCATCATATTTGTCAACAGTCCACTGTGGACTGGTCTGACGTACGTGTCAATGAGCGGGGCCAGTGCGTTAACTGCATTAAAATATTTTGTGTCATTTTTTCATAACTAATTAATCAAGTTAACACGTTAAACTGACAGCCCTGGAAATCTAAGCAATTTTGCTTGCCAGATTAAGAATGAGTTTTATGAGATAGAGAGAATGATAATTAGTTTTATAACCAAGTACTTTTACACATAGCGACAGAAGCTCCACAGTGAAACAGAATGACAGCAACAGGACAGGACACAGATAATAAAATAATAATATACAAATAGGCAATGTACAAAATAGCAAAAACACAATATACAATATAGACAATTATGACTCGGTCCAGAGTGATTTTGCCAGCCCTTTTGCTCACTCTGGATGAGTGCAGTTCTTGGAGAGTATGGAGGGTTGTACCAATGATTCGCTCTGCAGTCTGGACTACCCTCTGTAGTCTTCTGAGGTCAGATTTGGTAGCTCAGCTGAACCAGACAGTTATTGAAGTGCAGAGGACGGATTCAATGATGGCAGAGTCGAACTGTTTCAGCAGCTCCTGTGGCAGGTTGATCTTCCTCAGCTGGTGAAGGAAGTACAACCTCTGCTGAGCCTTTTTCACAATGGACTGAATTTGATTGTCCAACTTCAGGTCCTGGGAGATGGTCCTGCGCAGGAATCTGAATGACTCCACTGTCATTACAGTGCTGTTCACAATGTTGATTGGGGGGAGAGCAGGGGGGTTTCTTATGAAGTCCACAATCATCTCCACTGGTTTGGGCGTGTTAAGCTCCAGGTTGTGAATAATAATAATAATGAATTACATTTATAGCGCTTTTCTAAGCACTCAAAGTGCTTTACATAGTAAGGGGAGTATCTCCTCAACCACCACCAGTGTGCAGCATCCACCTTGATGATGAGACGGCAGCCATAGTGCACCAGAATGCCCCCCCCCCACACCAGCTTACTGGTGGAGAGGAGACAGAGTGATGAAGCCAATCAGCAGATATGGGGATTGCAAGGAGGCCATGATGGTCAGAGGCCAATGGGCGAATTAGGCCAGGATGCCGAGGTCACACCTCTGCTCTTTCCGAAAGACTTCCTGGGATTTTTAATGACCACAGAGAGTCAGGACCTCGGTTTAACGTCTCATCCGAAGGATGGTGCTTTTTTACAGTACAGTGGTCCTGACAATATACAGGGGCGTTTGGACCCACACAGACTACAGGGTGAGCACCCCCTGCTGGCCTTACTAACCTTTTCCAACAGCAACCTAGTTTTTCCCAGGAGGTCTCCCATTGAGGTATTGACCAGGCTCAACCCTGCTTAGCTTCAGTGGGCAACCAGTCTTGGGCTGCAGGGTGATATGGCTGCCGGCAGAGACTGCACCAGACAGACAGCACCTTAACCTCTTGTCTGTAAGCAGTGGAGCATTTGAAGCATGAGGGGACTTCGCACAGCTACAGTGATCTGTTGAAGATCTGTGTGAAGATGGGGGCCAGCTGGTCAGCACAGGATTTTAGACAGGCTGGTGTCACACCGTCTGGGCCTGGTGCCTTTTCTTCTCTTGTTTTCTGAAGACCTGGCGCACGTCATCTTCACTGATCTGCAGAGCAAGAGGTGTGAATTGTGTTTTTTCAAACCAGCAATAAAACCTGTTCAGATTTTCTGCAAGTTGTTGATTCTCCACAGTGCTGGAGGATGGTGTCTTGTAATTGGTGATGTCTTTCATACCTTTCCACACTGAAGCAGAGTCACTTGGAGATAATTTTTTCCTTAGCTTGCCAGAATAATTCCTCTTTGCCACTCTGATCTCCCTTTCCAGTGTGTATTTGGCCTGTTTGTACAAGACTTTGTCCCCCTTCCTGTAAGCATCTTCTTTTGCCTGACGGAGCTGTCTGAGTTTTGCAGTGAACCACAGTTTGTCGTTATTGTAAGTTAGAGTCCTGGTAGGAATGCACATATCCTCACAGAAACTGATATAAGATGTTACAGTCTATGTGAGCTCGTCCAGATAGGTGGCAGCAGCTTCAAAAACACTCCAATCAGTGAGAGAGAAAAAGGCTTGTAAATCCAACAATCTGTTTCATTAGTAGCGATCGACCAATATAGATTTTTTAAGAACCGATACCGATAATTTGTGTGTTTATGTCCCCAGCAAACGATATACAGAACCGATATTTATTTACTGTTATACTTCTGTTTTTGACACAATAATTACACCATTGAACTGAACAAACCAGTTAAATTTGCTTTAACCAAGCAACACACTTAAGTATCATTTCTATCTTCCCTCACACACTCTCCTTTGCTATCCTCTATCATGTGTTTCGAAACCATTCCGGTTGTCTCTCGACCACGCTCTAACATCACACACAGACGGCAACGTAATCCTGCTAACCTACGCCCTATCTCTACATCTTCTACTACACCTCTTTCTTTCTCCATGGCTCTCTGGAATTGTCAGTCAGCTGTCAACAAAGCAGACTTAATTTCTGCTTTTTCTTTACAATCCACACTCAGCATCTTGGGCTTGACTGAGACCTGGATTCATCAAGACTCAGCAACCCCAGCTGCTCTCTCTAACAATTTATCTTTCTCTCACACCCCACGTCAGGTTGGCCGGGGTGGGGGCACTGGTCTGGTCATTTCAAATAATTGGAAATACTCAACCTACTCTCCCCTATGCAATTACAACTCATTGAATCTCATGCGATTACTGTAATAGCTCCTATAAAACTCCAGATTGTGGTAATTTACCGTCCCCCTGGCCAAATTATAGCCCCCTTCCTAGAGGAGCTGGACGGGTTGCTGTCCTCTTTAATGGAGGATGGCACTCCAATCTTAGTTTTTGGCGATTTCAACATTCATCTAGAAAAGCCTTATGCTACAGACTTTCATTCACTCCTAGCTTCATTTGATCTCAAATGCCTTACAACTACTAGCACTCACAAATCAGGCAACCAACTTGATTTAATTTACACACGCGATTGTACCGCTGATAACATTCTGGTACAACCACTACATATCTCTGACCATTTCTTCATTAAATTTACATTACACTTTGCTACCCAGGTGCCACCAACCCCCTTACCAGTTACCTTTAGACGAAACCTACGCTCCCTTTCTCCCTCTCATCTTTCCTCTGTAGTATCCTCCTCTCTTCCCTCACCTACACATTTCTCATCTCTGGATGTGAATGCAGCTACTGACACTTTATGCTCTACCTTAACCTCTTGTCTAGACGACATTTGTCCTCTCTCCTCCAGGCCAGCACGAACTGCCCCTTCTAACCCCTGGTTATCTGATGTTCTTCGTGAACATCGGACAAGACTCTGAGCGGCAGAGAGAAAATGGCAAAAATCAAACAATCCGTCGGACCTGAGTATGTATCAATCGTTGCTTTCATCCTTCTCCTCTGAAGTCCACACTGCCAAATCGTCACATTTCCATAACAAGATCAACAGTGCTCCAGATATGCGTAATCTCTTCAGAACCTTTAATTTTCTCCTCTGTCCCCCTCCACCACCTCCCACCACTTCTATAACAACTGATGACTTTGCAACTTTTTTTACAGACAAAACTAAATCAATCAGTAGTCAGTTTTCACCTTCACTCACACAGGACCTCCAACCAACTAGATCCACTGCTCAAACTCCCATCTTCTCCTTCTGTCCCCTCACTGAGGCGGAAGTATCCAAACTTCTCCTCTCCAGCCATCCTACAACATGTCCTCTAGACTCAATCCCCTCGCACCTTTTCCAAGCAATCTCTCCCACACTCTTACCAGCACTCACACACATTATCAACACATCTCTCCTCACAGGCATCTTCCCCACTGCATTCAAGCAGGCTCGGGTTACCCCACTGCTCGAAAAAACCTACATTAAACACTTCTCTTATAGAAAACTACAGACCTGTCTCTCTCCTTCCATTCATAGCCAAAACACTCGAATGAGTTGTCTTCAACCAGGTCTCATTGTTTCTTTCATAGAACAACAAACTGGACCATAAACAGTCAGGTTTCAGGAGTGGCCATTCAACTGAGACTGCGCTACTCTCAGTCACTGAAGCCCTGCGAATTGCAAAAGCTGATTCCAAATAATCAGTCCTCAATCTGCTGGATCTGTCTGCCGCTTTTGACACTGTCAATCATCAGATCCTCCTGTCCACCCTCTCATCACTGGACATCACTGGGATTCCACTTCGCTGGTTTGAATCCTATCTCACTGGTCGGTCTTTCAGGGTGGCCTGGGGAGGGGAGGTATCCAAATCTCATCAGTTGGTCTCTGGGATTCCCCAGGGCTCGGTTCTTGGACCCCTCCTCTTCTCCACATACACTACATCACTGGGTCCCATCATACAGGCACATGGCTTCTCCTACCATTTCTAAGCTGATGACACACAGCTCTATCTCTCATTTCGACCAGATGATCCAACGGTAGCTGCACGGATCTCAGGCTGCTTGGTAGACATCTCTGCATGGATGAAAGAACATCACTTACAGCTCAACTTGGCAAAGATTGAGCTTCTTGTCTTCCCTGCCACTCCAACTCTACAGCATGACTTCACGATTCAGTTGGGTTCATCAACAATTACCCCATCAGCTTCGGTCAGAAATCTTGGTGTAATCTGTGATGATCAGCTGACCTTCAAAGAGCACATTGCGAAGACTGCTCGATCTTGCAGGTTTGCACTTCACAACATCAGAAAGATCAGGCCCTTTCTGACAGAGTTTGCTGCACAACTTCTTGTCCAGGCCCTTGTCATTTATAGGCTGGACTACTGCAATGCTCTTCTGGCTGGACTTCCATCAAACACAATCAAACCTCTACAAATGATTCAGAATCCAGCGGCACGACTGTTCTTCAACGAGCCCAAAAGAGCACATGTCACACCTCTCTTTGTCTCCTTGCACTGGCTACCAGTTGCAGCTCGCATCCAGTTCAAGACACTGATGCTTGCATATAAAACAACCACAGGGTCAGCACCCACCTACTTCCACTCACTATTACGCATCTACATCCCTTCCATAAGTCTAAGATCTGCTAGTGAGCGACGCCTCGTGGTACCATCACAGAGAGGCTCAAAATCACTCTCCAGAACATTCTCGTTCACCATTCCTGGCTGGTGGAATGATCTTCCCACCCACATCCGGAATGCTGGATCCCTGTCAATCTTCAAGCAACAACTGAAAACTCATCTCTTTCAACACTATGTTACGGATTGACCCACAGGGACAAAGGGAGATGTTAACAATGATGTTTATTGACAGTCTGTAGAGCAACAACAGGAAGTAGGTGAGTAATGGGTATGATGATACTTCTACGGGTGATGAGCAGATCAGACCGATGATGTTCTATAGTTCCAGGAGATCGTGGATGGAAACCACCGCAGGGAATCCTGGCCTGGAACAGGGAGATGGATCCGTGAGGAGGAGGACTGAGGACGAGGAAGACACACTGGGGATGACACAGAAGGTTAGTAATCTCACAACAGAGCAAAGTCAAGGTAGGGAATAGAGGAGTGAGTCCAATGGTGTCTGAACGAGACTGGACACTGAAGTGAGCTGGTGTTGGTGCTTAAGAGTGCTGGGTGCTGATTGCTGGAATGACTTGCAGGTGGTGGTGATTAGTATTCGGGTGAATTGGTGAGCTGTGATTGGTTGGATTGGGGAACCGGCTGTTCTGTGTCAGTACCCCCCCCTCCACGGCTCGCTCCTGAGGGCCGTAAAACTCGACGTAGTGGTGGTTGACCTCGTCCTCGGGGAGCAGGCTGTTCTGGGTGTGTGGCGTGGAAAGTTTCCAGTAGATTGGGGTCAATGATGTTATCTCTGGGCTCCCAGGATCGTTCCTCTGGTCCATAGCCCTCCCAATCCACCAAGTACTGCAGCTTGTCACCACGACGTCGGGAGCACAGGATTTCCTTCACTGTATACGCCGTACCGTCTTCCAGGATTAACGGAAGGGGGGGCTCCTCAGCCGGTTCCGGATCTGTGGAGACAGAGACAGGTGGATGGTGAGGCTTGAGGAGTGACACATGAAAAGTGGGGTGTATGCGGTAGTGCGGAGGTAGCTGGAGTTTGTAAGTGACCGGGTTGATCTGCTTCATGATGGAAAAGGGACCAATGAATCTGGGACTGAGCTTTTTGCAGGGTGTGCGTAACCTGATGTCCCGGGTTGACAGCCAAACCTTTTACCCTGGTTGGTATATGGGAGTTGCGGAATGTCATCTTGCGTCTGCATAAAGCTCTTTGTAATTGGTGGTGAGCTGCGTCCCAGACCCTCTCGGAACCAGTAGTCAACCGATGGAACTTCGGATGGTTCGCCTGACCAGGGGAAACGAGGGGGCTGGTATCCGAGCACGCACTGGAAAGGAGTGAGTCCGGTGGATGGTTGGCGAAGGGAGTTCTGTGCGTACTCGGCCCAGCCCAGGAACTGGTTCCAAGATTTCTGGTGGCCGTGGCAGAAGGTTCGTAAAAATCGGCCTATCGCCTGTATTTTCCTCTCCGTCTGCCCGTTGGTCTGCGGGTGGTAGGTGGTAGATGGTGACCGTGAGAGACTCACGGTCACATTCAGGAGGGAGAAGAAGGCCTTCCAGACGCGGGAAATGAATTGGGGTCCTCGGTCGGATACTATGTCCTCTGGGATGCCGAAATACCAGAATACCTGGTTGAATAGATTCTCTGCTGTTTTTATGGCTGTGGGAAGGCCCTTAAGGGGGAGAAGACGACAACTCTTCGAGAATCTATCCACAATTACTAAGATGCAAGTGTTGCCGTTTGATGGTGGGAGATCTGTTATGAAGTCAACTCCTAAATGTGACCATGGTCGGGTTGGAACGGGCAGCGGAAGGAGTTTGCCAGATGGAAGGTGGCGGGGACTCTTGGAGACGGCACAGTCTGAGCATCCTTGTACGAACCTTCTCACGTCTTGGGCCATGTTGGGCCACCAGAAGCGATCTTTTAGCAGCGAGAGGGTTCCATTGGCCCCGGGGTGGCCAGTGCCCAGAGATGAATGTGCCGAGTGAATGATGGGAGTACGTTGTTTTCGGGGAATGTACTGTAGACCTGGTGGACAGCCTGGCGGTTCGGAGGTGGAGACACTGGGAGTAAGAATGGACTCGGGGGCCCATTGGATGGGACATAGAAACATGTGTTCTGAAAGGATGGGTTCGGGCTCTTGGTTGTCCTCTTCGGGTGCGTGGAGACGAGATAACGCATCCGCTTTCAGATTCCGGGATCCCGGTCTGTAAGAGTCGGAGAAATGGAAGCGTGTGAAGAACAGAGCCCATCTAGCCTGACGTGGGTTTAGTCTCTTGGCTTCCCGAAGGTACTCTAGGTTCTTATGATCGGTCAATACTACGAAAGGTTCCTGAGCGCCCTCCAACCAGTGTCTCCACTCCTCGAGAGCTAACTTAATGGCAAGTAGCTCTCGTTTACCGATGTCACAGTTCTTCTCCGCCGGGCTGAGTTTGCGTGAGAAGAAGGCACATGGATGGAGTTTGGCTGGATTCCCCTGCTGCTGAGATAACACTGCCCCTACCCCGGTCGTGGAGGCGTCGACCTCAACAACAAAGGCCTTTTTCGGATCTGGATGAACCAGGATAGGGGCAGTGATGAAGGTCTCTTTCAAGAGGTTGAAGGACTCCGTGGCAGATGGTGTCCAGGACAGTGATTTGGGCTTGTGTTTGAGGAGGTCGGTGAGCGGGCCGGCAATGGAGCTATAATTCTGAATGAACCTTCTATAGAAATTAGCGAAACCCAGAAAGTGTTGGAGTTCCTTGATCGACGTGGGCATGGGCCAATCTTGGATGGCGGTTACCTTCCCCTCATCCATTTTGATGCCCTCCTGGTCGATGTGGTAACCCAAGAATTTGACTGAAGATTGATGGAAGGAGCATTTCTCTGCTTTAAGGAATAAGTTATTCTTCCGTAGCCGTTGGAGGACCTCCGCAACGTGCTGGCGATGTTCGGCCTCACTCCGGGAGTACATAAGGATGTCATCGATGTAGACGAGAACGAATTGATGGAGAAACTCCCGGAGTACCTCGTGCATAAAATCCTGGAATACGGAGGGGGCGTTGGCAAGTCCATACGGCATGACCCGATATTCATAGTGGCCGGTCGGTGTTACAAAGGCAGTTTTCCACTCGTCCCCCTCACGTATCCGGATGAGGTTGTAGGCGCTGCAGAGGTCCAACTTAGTGAAGATACGAGCTCCGCGGAGTTGTTCCAGCGCCGTTGGGACGAGGGGAAGAGGATACCGGAACTTAACCGTGATCTTATTCAGTGCCCGATAGTCGATACAAGGCCTCAAACCACCGTCCTTCTTGGCCACGAAGAAGAAGCTCAAAGCAGCAGGGGATGTAGAAGGACGGATGTACTCTTGTTCTAGAGCCTCCTCAATATACTTCTCCATGGCTTTCTGCTCAGGGATGGACAGTGGGTATATTCTTCCACGTGGCACTGGCTCACCTGGAAGCAGATCGATGGCACAGTCCCATGGTCGATGTGGAGGCAGCTTGGAAGCTCTTTTCGGGCAGAAGATGTCACTGAAGGGGGCATAGCAGGATGGAACATCCACTGACTGTTTCTCCACCGGGCTCTCGATGGAGGTAGTGCAGATCAGGAGAGGAGCGGGAGTCTTCCTTGAAGGACGAGGCATATCTGGGAAACAATCAGGAAAACAACTCTCGCCCCACTTCAGGACTTCTCCAGACTTCCAGGAGAGGATGGGATTGTGCTGCACTAACCATGGGCGCCCTAGAATCACATCAGCGGTGGAATCCTCCAGAACCAGTAAATGAAGGTCTTCTGCATGAAGGAGACCCACGCGAAGGTTAATCGGTCCAACCTGATGCCGTAGGTGCTTACGACCCAAAGGTTGACCCGTTACTGACTGGATCTGGTAGATCTTCGTGGTGTTCGTGGTGGGAAGGTTGAGCTGACGACTGAGGGTGCCTGCGATGAAGTTAGCCGCTGAGCCGGAGTCGATGAGGGCAACAACTGAGAGAGAAACATCGTGAGCAGTAAGTTGCACTACCGTAGTGAGCGGACACATATTGGTGACCTGCGGTGTGATGGCACTCACCATAAGTCGAGGTGGACGAACAGGGCAGGTAGCTATCGTGTGTCCTGAGGCCCCGCAGTATAAGCACAAGCCCTGGGATAGGTAAAGATGTCTTTCCGTGAGAGAGAGTCGAGTGTTATCAACGAGCATGGGTTCTGGAACAGGTTCTGGAGGGCTGATGTTCTCTGGTCTACGGAGGAGAGGATTAGAATGCGTAAGTGACTGTTGATCCTTCATACAGGAATGCATACGGCTAGCCACCCGGATGGATAGTTGGATGAATCGCTCGAGCCCCATAGTGTCATCATATGCCGCGAGATGCAACCGTAAATGAGCCTCCAATCCTTGACGGTAAGTGGTTAAGAGTGGACTTTCATTCCATCCACTAGCAGCGGCCAGGGTCCGGAACTTTAAAGCATATTCATGAATTGGCATGTTACCCTGTTGGAGATGATAGAGCTGTTCGCCAGCTGTCGAGTCTCCAACAGAAACGCCAAAAACATCCCGGAGATGATTCGTGAAACCGCTGAGGGATTGGGTAACCGTGCCAGCTAGGCCCCAGATGGTCTCTGCCCATTGAAGAGCTTTCCCGTGGAGTAAGGAGATGATGAAGGCTATTTTGGCTCTTTCATTGGGAAATAGATGTGGTTACATCTCGAAGGTGAGCGAGCATTGGAGTAAGAATCCTTTGCATTCCTCAGCCCGACCAGAGTAGGGCGCCGGTCTGACCATGGGACTAACCATACCCGGTGAATTTGCCGATGAAGAAGTGGTGGTGGTGACGGAAGTGGTAGCGGTTGCTGTGTTCGTGATGGTGAAGGTCCGTTACAGTTGATCCACAATCTCCTGGAACGGATCTGAACTGCTCATAAGACGTCGTTCGGTGTAGGTCCAGTCTTCTGTTACGGATTGACCCACAGAGACAAAGGGAGATGTTAACAATGATGTTTATTGACAGTCTTTAGAGCAACAGCAGGAAGTAGGTGAGTAATGGGTATGATGATACTTCTACGGGTGATGAGCAGATCAGACCGATGATGTTCTATAGTTCCAGGAGATCGTGGATGGAAACCACCGCGAGGAATCCTGGCCTGGAACAGGGAGATGGATCCGTGAGGAGGAGGACTGAGGACGAGGAAGACACACTGGGGATGACACAGAAGGTTAGTAATCTCACAACAGAGCAAAGTCAAGGTAGGGAATAGAGGAGTTACTGCTGAAGCTCTCCTTCAAGGCTAGAAACAGCAACTTCAGAACTAGCGCCAAGCATGGTGTCATACATCTCATCAATCAGTTTCTTCTGGTTTTCTTCGGTCCAGGGCCTTTTTGAAAGAGTGCTAGAATCATCTGACTGTGTTTCTTCACATTGTGTGGTTTGTGCATTGTCTTGTTCTACGCTCTCTGTCTCATCCTTAAGACAATCTTTTGCATTTGACAGTGTGGTGTCAGATAAAAAGGCACGTGCCTTGTATCTTACATCCAGAAGACATGCAAGGACTGCACATTTTACCTCCTCCACTTTTGCAAACCGTCTGGTGAGACTCTCTAGCATCTCCTGTCTCATTGTTTTAATCCCATGAGAGGAGGGACCTTTGCTGCTGCGCAACATCTTCATAAATTTTACAGATGGGATGATGCATGACGCTGAACTTTCGTAGCGGCTCATCTCAAGATTGACCTCTTCTACTGAAGAAAAGGTGTCAATGAGATTACTGAAAATATTCCACTGTTCAGCACTTAGCCAGTGAGCCAGCCAGCCAGTGAGCATGGTGAACCCACCATGCTCACAGGCATATATGTTCAAAGCTCTCAAAGCACAGCATGTGCAAGGTGGAATTCCATCGGGTTGGCACAGCCTGAATTATGGAATGTGCAGGTAGCCCAAGGTCCTGCTGCATCACTGCTAAACGCTGTTTGGCTAGTAATTAATGATTAAAATGGGTAGCACAGCTTCTCAGCACTGACAGAATATTTTGAACACCTCTTTGTGAGTTTAGGCCATCATTGACAACAAGCTGTTATATGTGGGCACTGAAGCTCATGTCAGGCAGTTCAGCAATTCTCATACCTTTGACAATGTTAGCACCACTGTCCCTGAGAACAAGAACCATTCTCTTGTTGTCATTTTCCCATTCTTCCAGCATTCCCAAGTACATCTCACTAATGTACTCCCCAGTGTGTGATCCAGGCATTTCCTTTGTGTTTAGAATCCATTGATCATCAATGAAATGGCATGTGAGACTCATGAGGGATTCAGTTGTATCGGACCAGCAGTCTGTGGTAAAAGCCAAGTTATAACCTGCTTTATCAGGATTTAGCAGTGCTTTAACCTTCTCAACGATACTGTTGTGAATACTGGGGAACACCTCTGTTCTGTAGAACTTCTCACTCTAAAGAGTATATCTTGGTTCTGCAGTAGCCATGAGTCTTCGGAAGCCTTTATTTTCAACAAAGTTGAAAGGCTGATTGTCTGTAGCAATCATTTCTGTAATCAGCCTGTCTAGTTTTTTTGTGTGGACATCAGGTTTTGAGCAGACATCATAGGAAGAGAAGCATGAATGTGGCTTGATGTATTTTCCTCTTCAGCATCTCTTTTTTTTCTTTGCCTCTTCAAAGATAGCTGCGTGGTGTATCTTTAGGTGGGTCCACAGGTTGGAGGTATTTTTTGTTGTTTTAGATTTTGACATTCACATTCATTTGGCATTCTTTGCAAACTGCAAGTCCTGGCAATGACTGAGTAAAGTAAGTCCATACTTCACTTTGGTTTTTCCTCCTTTCAGTCTTTTTAATTAGTAGTCTTTCATGTTAATTTTAATCTCCATATTACAAAAAATCATTGTATTTATAAAAAGCATCAGCAGCAACACTAATGTTAACAATAAACAAAATAAATGAAGAATGTCTAATGTTTTCAAATAGAAAATAAATTAAAGACAGGAGTAATATCAACTTTGCAGAAATTTAATACTTCATTTTAAACTACAGTTTTAGTAGATTTATAAGCTGCTTAAAAGGCTAAAGAGTAAATAATAATTTGCTGGATAATCTTAATTCACTGAATAATATTCTCTGGAATATTGGAATATAACAAACAAAACATCGTATTTTATTACATTTCTCAACTGGTATGTTATATCAGAATTATTAATAATGTTTTTGTCATTCTAGATTATGAAATACCTGCTGACAAAGAGCTGTTTATTTATGCATTTACACAGAACTATACTCAAACTGTGATCGCTCATGGAGATAATAAATAATACATTTCCATAGAGTTGTGTTTACTTGGATGTGTATTAGCGAATTAATGGTTATATAGTAGATGTTTATATAATTAGGGTGTTTTAAAGAAGTGAATCTTGTTAAAAGTTACATGCGGTGGCGGTGCTGGAACATTTCCTGAGCATCAACCGCTGAGCGAACAGCAATATGAAAGCGACTTCATGAGACTAATGATAAGCCGAGACAGCAGAGAAATAATTTAATTCAGCGCGTTTATTTCCAACTTACACTCATTCATGGCTGTATTATTTAATTCATGCAAAGTTACGTCTTTATTGGGACAGGACTTGGCGGATATTCTTACGTGACTCTGTGAGCTCATCTCTATTTCTTAGACCCAAGCTGCAAACTAGATATCAAGTATATGTAGCACATCTAATTTGTACATTAATGGCTTTTGTTAAATAAAGTTTACTAATTACAGCCAAGCAAGTAAGTATATTTACCTGTGCACGCTGTTGTTTCGTCTCCCCTCAGACGCGCTGCAATGGCGATCCTGCGAGTAACTCTCAAAACACCCACGAGATGGCAGAATTTATCGGTAAATCCGATATTACAAAACCGATATCCGATTATGGTACAATGATTATTTATCAGGAAAAATATTGGTAAATCAATATATCGGTCGATCTCTATTCATTAGTCCATCTTTTAACAATTCTTAATACAGGTTTAGCTGATTCCAGTTTCTCCCTGTAGGTCTGTATAAGATAAACTCCCGTGGCGAGTAGAAAGGCTTACAGTTAATGATGAGCGTTTCTAGATCTGAACAGAACATCTTTTTTAACACAGTTACATCTGTACACCACCTTTCATTGATGTAAATGTACGTCCCGCCGCCGCACGATTTCCCCGTTGATTCTGCATCGCAGCTGAAAGTTTGGTAGACAGTATCACTGTATGGCTTCATTCAGCCAGGTTTCCGTGAAACACAGAGCAACAGAGTTTGAAAAATCCTTATTCATCCGGGAGAGCAGAAGAAATTCATCCGTTTTGATAGGTAGAGAGCGGAGATTTGCCAGATGGATGCTAGGCAGCGGCGTTCTTATCCTGCACTGTCTGAGCTTCACGAGCACGCCGGCTCACTTCCCCCGTCTGTGTGTCCTGAAGCCAGGGCCGGCCCAAGCCTTTATGGGGCCCTAAGCAGAATTTTATTTGGGGGGCCCTCGGGGCCGCCAATATGACTGGTTATTGTCAAAGCTTGATTATTCACACACTATAAATCTAACACACCCATTATCAGTTCTGTTTGTCGTAGCTGTGTTGCTTACATCATACCATTGTCTGCCTGGCATGTTTTTACCCTTTTTACCCTGTGATTTTTAATTGTAACAGTTGCTAACTTACAACAGTGGTCAGGTGTTAATTGTAATTTTTTTAAACATTCAAAGTCTTAGGCCCGGTTTCACAGACAGGGCTTAGGATAAACCAGGATTAAGCCATAGTTCAATTAGGACATTTAAGTGATTTGTATAAACATGCCTTAGAAAAAAGCATTACTGATGTTCATCTTAAGACAAAACAAAGGCACTGGCATGTTTTAAGATCAGTCAGTGCGAGTTTCTTTCAGTTGAAATAGCTCAGATTTACATTTTAGTCTAGGACTAGGCTTAAGCCTTGTCTGTGAAACAAGAAACCGGGGGTTAAAGTATTAAGTGGCATACTTAATGTGCTGAAAAGTAGCTAAATAAACCAGCAGACAATGCATTTACAGAACAGAATGTTATTTTAACAACATAAATATTAATCGAAGTTGTACTTTTATTACAAGTCATACTTTTTATAATAAATATTTAACACAATAGAGAGCAACTGTACATACAAAACAACAACTCTTAATTTATATCTAGCTAATTGAGGCATAATGATATTGGAATATAATATCAAAGACGCAAAATGTGGCTGAGGTAAATAATGTTATGCTGTTATCAGTTTATGAAACAGAAGCTTATTTTTATTACAAAAATATATACCCAGGAAAGTTATTTTTACTGATAAAAAATACCAGAGAAAGAGAAAAACAGAGAAAAACGAGCTCAGAAAAAAATAGAAAAAAAGACGCGCTCTTTCCATATTTCATAACTGTTCAGTGTTTTCAACCAAATACAGTTTATTTTAGGTTTCAAACATTTAAATACACGTAAGTTAAGTAAAAAAAAAGACATTTAGTGGGTTAAATAGGCTACACGCTGATTTCTATGGAAAGCGGCAATAATAATCCTTTCAATCAATGGACGACATGTTTTATTCCTATCAAATACACATTGTGTAGGTTGCTATAAAGTTTAATCTGTTTTACTCCCAGCTAACTGACCACTTACTTTCATGTATCTCGGGAGAAATAGGTGAATTTACGTGATGTTAATCCAACAGATTCACACGGCAGCATCCGGTGCATATCAACATGGTCATTATTGTGCCTGCATGACACGTCACTATGGAAATAATAAAATGATATGTTTAGAATATTTCATTATTTAATATTGCACTTTTGTATAATTACCTCTGGCCACTGACATAATGAATGTTCATCAGTTCATTCCAGTTCAGCAGACTGGGTAGATTACATAAAAGTTTGTTTCAAGATAAACAAGCAGCAGGCAAATATCTCAACTCATTATGCTTAATAAATCAAGAGAAGCAGAAATCTTGATTATCACGATTAAACTATGACTGCAGTCCTATCTAAACTAGACCAACACTAAACTGACTTAAGCTAATGTTGCATGTGTAATTATCAGTAATTAAAATATTGATCAGGTACAAATATATGCACACATTAAAACCGCTTCTCATTGGAAGTGCATTACTTTCCCTCACAAATTCTGAAGTTATTTTATTATTATTTGTCTTACAGCAGCCCCTGGTTACTGTCTGCTTTCATGATATCATAAGGAAAAAGAGAAGCATCAACATTATGATAAACATCAGTCTTTATTCCTTCATACTGGTTTGGAAAACATGAGGGTGAATAAATGCCAGAAGTTTCACGTTTTACTTTAAATTGTGATTTATTTATTTATTCTTGTTAAAAAGGGCATAATATTAAGAATTGTATCATGTTATTATAGTTGCTTAAAAATGAAAGATTAGAAGAGCAGGGGTTGATGTGTGTCTTGATGCTACCCAAAATTTGTGAACAATTTTAAAAGCATGAAGTATGTTTTACTACAATATGTGCTTTTTACGTGATTAAAGGATATATAAAGAAACATTGTAATGGTAGTTAATAAGAAAATATCATTTTGATTAGTCACCGATACAAAGTTCTCCAATGCGTCGTAACAGCTCAAGGGAGACGCATGAGCACAAGCAATGACACAGTGACTACCCAGAATGCACCTGTATCCAGAGCTGAAACAGAAAGAGCAAAGATACTGTGATATGTGGCGTGTCACAGAAATGTGCACTATGCCAATATTAGTGCATAAAACACTCACGGCGAGAGGCAGCGGCTGTTGTGACCTGGAAAGGCTGAGCGACTGGAATAGCAGATTGAGGTTTAGCCGTTGTAGTGCTGGTTTCTGTGACTTTAATGAGGGAAACGGGCCCTGAGCGCACAGCGTAGCTGCGGGTCAGAACGCTGTCTACTATGGTCGGGTCTGGCGTTCCCGTACAGGGGTCAGAACATCTGTCGGTTTGTTTGGTGGTGACACAAAGGTGCACTACACACTCAACATACATCTAGAGAAACAACACAACAGGGTTATCAACAGACAGACGTGGAAGAAGGATCCACCTGAATACACAACAGACACAAAGAGCTTATAGGGCATAACGAAAGCACAGGTAATAAAACATACCGTGTCTCCCTTTATTCCCAGAGAACCGAGATATAAACGGAAAATCCGAACAGTTGAAGTTGATGTAAGGATCTCAAAGGTTCCATTTCCAGAGACACAGCTGAAAAACAGAGAGCCGTGTGACTGAATAATTCAGATTAATGATGGAAAGTATATGAAGCACGAGTAGAAGTGCTATTAAATCTGCTGAATTATATTCAGTTAATGTGAGATTCCATCTATCATATCACAAAAACGACTGCATTGCAAAAAATGCTTTACTTATTTAGATTTTTTTGTCTTGTTTCCAGCCAAAAATATCTAAATATTCTTAAATCAAGAAGGATTTTCTAGACAAGTAAAACATATTGACTTGTTTTCAGAAAATAATGTCAAAATTAAGTGAGTTTTTGCTTAAAACAAGCAAAATAATCTGCCAATGTGGTAAGCAAAATAATCTTGTTAAATGTTTGAAACAAGATTATTTTTGCTTATTCCAAGCAAAAACTCTGAAAACAAGACAATACTGTTTACTGGTCTAGAAAGTCCTTCTTAATATAAGAATGTTTTTATATTTGGGCTGGAAACAAATTCTAAGTAAGAAAAGCATTTTTGCAGTGTGTTCGTAAGAAACAGAAGCGCCCTAAATCTTTTGCTTTTTACAATTATTACATGTAGTACAGAAGTCTGTATGATACAGTCATATATTTATGGCATGTAGAGAGACTGAGACTGAAGATGCTATCAGGGTAAGTCAACGTAAATGAGATTCAGGGGAATATCATCTATTTCTCTTCAACAAGCAACATTTATATTAATATTCCTGTGGAGGACGAGGTTGATGAGCGTTCTTCTGCTGCATTGCTGGGCTGTTGTGGGTTTCCAGGGTGCTGATAAGCAGGTTTCTGAGTCCTTTAGTGTGTTTCTATCGCTACTAGTGAGTTCTGGGTGGTTGCATACAGACCCAAATTAATTCTTTACAATATTCTCATCTCCCTTCTTTTAAACACTTGTTCAAATGACTATCGTTAACTATTAGCAGTAGAAATGATGTTGATGTTGCTACTAACCCCTGGTTCAGCAGAGGCCTTGAGTTTCTGAAGTCCTCTGTTTCGGACTCCACACAGCGGCCCACCATGAGCTCAGCGCGATCCAAAGAGCAGTTGGAGAACACATGCAGGTCCAGCGTGTCCATCAGGTCTGTAGAGCGTATCTCTCGAGCCGCACGCGCGGGCGGTGGACCGCGCAAACGTGGCAGAAGCGTCTTGTCGGCCATAGGACCCTTTCCAGGAGGGTGGAACTCCAGCCAGAAGGACACGGCACCAAACGTCTTGACTTCTTCAGGAATGGAGATTTTGAAAGCTGGACCTTTAGCTTGTTGAGCAGCAATCCGGCAGGCGAGCGGCAGGACGAGAGTGGCCACGCGGCTGATAGTGGAGTTAGGATTGATGCTGCGTAAAGTGTTGGTGTACAGCAGTTCTGATCCTAGATGCTGGAAAATATCAAAGAACAGAGGATCAAAATAAATTAAAATTAAAGCAGAAAAGCATTCTCACCTCATGCTGTTTAATTACTTTCTTCTTTAACCTTCATTCTCTTTGGAGATTACATTTTTTCCATGTGTGAGATTAATTTCTCATTATATATATATTAGGGCTGGTTCTATACCATTTTTTCTAAAGCGATACCGATTCGATATCAGCACAGTTTTTTTTCAATCAGAGTAGAATTTCTATATCTCAGTGTGTGTAAACCTGCTCATCACTCTTTTGTGTTTTACACACAATCTACTAAATATAGACAACTTTACTGTAAAGAAAAACAACAAATGAACGGATATGTAATTATAATCTAAGACAAAAATACTTTAATAAACTAGGTTAGTGGATAATTCAGTAGCAAAAGTTACTCTAGAAAAATCTGGAGTGCACAATTTTATAAAATCTAGAATTATTGGGAAAAAACATTTTTTGGGGTACAAACTATATTAAATAAGTGTAGGACTAAATCTAAAATGAAACTGTAAAATGATATATATTGCTCTTTGTGTTGTTGTAAAATACATTCATGGAAAAAAAGTAATATATTTATGTATATAAATACATCTATACGGTCAAATTAAAAGACATTTGTTTTAAAAGTACTGCAAACTAATGAGGCAGCACCATATGACAGATGAGACGAACAAGAAAGGCTATTAATAATCTTTCATTGCGCAAAATATTATAATGCAATATACAGTTACATTTAGCAGACGCTTTTATCCAAAGCGACTTACAATTGCATTCAGATTATACATTTTAATCAGTATGTGTGTCCCCTAGGAATCGAACCCACAACCTTTTGCGCTGCTGACACAATGCTCTACCACTGAGCCACACAGGAACAATATTCATCTGTATCTCACATTCAAATATATAACGGCTTCAGAACACTTGAAATATAGTGCACGAAAACTTTATGGTATTTTTTTATAATGTGTTTGTGGATTTTGTGAGCTTAACAATAACACAATAGTAGCTATGCAGAATATCCCATTTGGATTGGATTCGTCCCAATTTGGATACCCCGATCCAGCAGAAAATGCCAGTATCTAAGTGATACCGATCCTGAAAATCGGATCAGCGCACCCCTTATATATATATATATATGTGTGTGTGAGTGTGTGTGTGTGTGTGTGTGTGTGTGTGTATGTATGTATTTATGTATATATATTAAGAGTTTATTTGCAAAAACAGATACAAATCATGTTTTTATTATGTTATCATGTATATTTTATTGTTTTATTGTGTTAGTTAGCTATTTTTAACCTAATGAAAATAACCCAACTGCAGTTTGATTGAGATTAATTGGAAACACAATGAAAAAGCATGATTTCTGAGAATTGTTAAAAATGGAGTTATCTGTTTTTGCAAATAAACTCTTCACATCTTGTTTCTTAATTAGACTTATTCTGTCATTTTTATGATGTCTTGCGCCGTTTTAACATATAGGTTGTTTTGATAGGCCCACCTACATTTTAATGTATTTCACTGTTAGTACAAACTCTACTTTTGTGATATAATACTTTTGTGATGAGTTATTTGTGCAATACATTTTCATAATGAAATGGAATTTCACAGACCATAAAATTTTGAGCTCGTTTAATAACATTGTTTACATTATGAGAAATTACTTTATGAACTCAAATGGTAAATTGTCCAAAATAAAAGAATCCTTTAGGACCCTTCTGCAGTTCATTACAGGTTAGAAATGTATTAATTAACTTCATTAACCCTCTACTGCATGCGTTTTGATGCTACATGATAAAAACTTATTTAGAAACATTTTATTGATAAAAATTTGTTTTGTTATATGTATATATACTTACATTTATATTTACATTTATGCATTTAGCAGACGCTTTTATCCAAAGCGACTTACAGTGCATTCAGGCTATACAGTTTTTTATCAGTATGTGTGTTCCCTGGGAATATATATATATACAGGTGCTGGTCATATAATTAGAATATCATCAAAAAGTTGATTTATTTCACTAATTCCATTCAAAAAGTGAAACTTGTATAATGTATACATTCATTCCACACAGACTGATATATTTCAAGTGTTTATTTCTTTTCATTTTGATGATTATAAGTGACAACTAATGAAAACCCCAAATTCAGTATCTCAGAAAATTTGAATATTGTGAAAAGGTTCAATATTGAAGACACCTGGTGCCACACTAATCAGCTAATTAACTCAAAACACCTGCAAAGGCCTTTAAATGGTCTCTCAGTCTAGTTCTGTAGGCTACACAATCATGGGGAAGACTGCTGACTTGACAGTTGTCCAAAAGACGACCATTGACACCTTGCACAAGGAGGGCAAGACACAAAAGGTCATTGCAAAAGAGGCTGGCTGTTCACAGAGCTCTGTGTCCAAGCACATTAATAGAGAGGCGAAGGCAAGGAAAAGATGTGGTAGAAAAAAGTGTACAAGCAATAGGGTTAACCGCACCCTGGAGAGGATTGTGAAACAAAACCCATTCAAAAATGTGGGGGAGATTCACAAAGAGTGGACTGCAGCTGGAGTCAGTGCTTCAAGAACCACTACGCACAGACGTATGCAAGACATGGGTTTCAGCTGTCGCATTCCTTGTGTCAAGCCACTCTTGAACAACAGACAGCGTCAGAAGCGTCTCGCCTGGGCTAAAGACAAAAAGGACTGAACTGCTGCTGAGTGGTCCAAAGTTATGTTCTCTGATGAAAGTAAATTTAGCATTTCCTTTGGAAATCAGGGTCCCAGAGTCTGGAGGAAGAGAGGAGAGGCACAGAATCCACGTTGCTTGAGGTCCAGTGTAAAGTTTCCACAGTCAGTGATGGTTTAGGGGTCCCATGTCATCTGCTGGTGTTGGTCCACTGTGTTTTCTGAGGTCCAAGGTCAACACAGCCGTATACCAGGAAGTTTTAGAGCACTTCATGCTTCCTGCTGCTGACCAACTTTATGGAGATGCAGATTTCATTTTCCAACAGGACTTGGCACCTGCACACAGTGCCAAAGCTACCAGTACCTGGTTTAAGGACCATGGTATCCCTGTTCTTAATTGGCCAGCAAACTCGCCTGACCTTAACCCCATAGAAAATCTATGGGGTATTGTGAAGAGGAAGATGCGATATGCCAGACCCAACAATGCAGAAGAGCTGAAGGCCACTATCAGAGCAACCTGGGCTCTCATAACACCTGAGCAGTGCCACAGACTGATCGACTCCATGCCACGCCGCATTGCTGCAGTAATTCAGGCAAAAGGAGCCCCAACTAAGTATTGAGTGCTGTACATGCTCATACTTTTCATGTTCATACTTTTCAGCCGGCCAAGATTTCTAAAAATCCTTTCTTTGTATTGGTCTTAAGTAATATTCTAATTTTCTGAGATACTGAATTTGGGGTTTTCATTAGTTGTCAGTTATAATCATCAAAATTAAAAGAAATAAACACTTGAAATATATCAGTCTGTGTGGAATGAATGTATACATTATACAAGTTTCACTTTTTGAATGGAATTAGTGAAATAAATCAAATTTTTGATGATATTCTAATTATATGACCAGCACCTGTATATGAATGAAGTGAAGGTTTCATACCATGGTCTTGGTCCCGCAGCCGGTCAGAGGGAATGTGGCGGTGACATGGGTCGAGTTATAAAACACTGGACAGGTCGGATCATTCAGCTGGAGAGCAGAGAAATGCAGGTTCTCCAGGAACGAAATGGGCAGCACGAGAGACATCTGAAGCTCACGCTCCTTACATTTCAACTCTGATAGGAAAATATGCATCAGAAACATCTTTACATTGGAATGAAACAAGGGTGAGACAAGACGAGTGAGACTTCTGAAGACAGTCCTGTGCTTTAACTTGTAGAATTGCTAGCATTTTAGGTTTTTGCTGCATATAAGTTTAGGTTTTTTGATTCTCTTCAAAATAAATTCTGCATTTTTACATTAGAAAGATACCTGTGGACAAGAATAAAGATAAATCAATCCAATACCCTTGGATTGTAATGATGACTATAGATGATGTTTTAAATGTATACAAGGAACACAAAACAAAGTCTGATTCAGAATGCAGACAGACGTAAGTAAATTATCTCTCCACTATGCAAACGGTGACATCATTTGCTGAAAGCTGAATGTTTTGAATCATTCCCGCTGCGGACACTAGGTGGCGCTATTGTTCAGCGCTTTACAGTATGTTT
>CM049824.1:35772419-35895468 GCA_027422435.1 Schizopygopsis pylzovi | reverse complement strand
AGCCAGTGATGTAGTGTATGTGGAGAAGAGGAGGGGTCCAAGAACCGATCCCTGGGGAACCCCAGTGACCAATTTATGTGCTTTGGATACCTCCCCTCCCCAGGCCACCTTGAAAGACCGACCAGTGAGATACGATTCAAACCAGCGAAGTGGAATCCCAGTGATGTCCAGTGATGAGAGCATGGACAGGAGGATCTGATGATTGACAGTGTCAAAAGCGGCAGACAGATCCAGTAGAATGAGGACTGATGATTTGGAATCGGCTTTTGCAATTCGCAGGGCTTCAGTGACCGAGAGTAGCGCAGTCTCAGTTGAATGGCCACTCCTGAAACCTGACTGTTTAGCGTCCAGTTTGTTGTTCTGTGAAAGAAACAATGAGACCTGGTTGAAGACAACTCGTTCGAGTGTTTTGGCTATGAATGGAAGGAGAGAGACAGGTCTGTAGTTTTCTAAAAGAGAAGTGTTTAATGTAGGTTTTTTGAGCAGTGGTGTTACCCGAGCCTGCTTGAATGCAGTGGGGAAGATGCGTTGATAATGTGTGTGAGTGCTGGTAAGAGTGTGGGAGAGATTGCTTGGAGAAGGTGCGAGAGGATTGGGTCTAGAGGACATGTTGTAGGATGGCTGGAGAGGAGAAGTTTGGATACTTCCGCCTCAGTGAGGGGACAGAAGGAGAAGATGGGAGTTTGAGCAGTGGATCTAGATGGTTGGAGGTCCTGTGTGAGTGGAGGTGAAAACTGAATACTGATTGCTTTAGTTTTCTCTGTAAAAAAAAGTTGCAAAGTCATCAGCTGTGATAGAAGTGGTGGGAGGTGGTGAAGGCGGACAGAGGAGAGAATTAAATGTTCTGAAGAGATTACGCATATCTGAAGCATTGTTGATCTTATGGAAATGTGACGATTTGGCAGTGTGGACTTCAGCGGAGAAAGATGAAAGCAACGATTGATACATACTCAGGTCCGACGGATCGTTTGATTTTCGCCATTTTCTCTCTGCCACTCGGAGTCTGGTCCGATGTTCACGAACAACATCAGATAACCAGGGGTTAGAAGGGGCAGTCTGTGCTGGCCTTGAGGAGGGAGGACAAATGTCGTCTAGACAAGTGGTTAAAGTAGAGCATAAAGTATCAGTAGCAGCATTCACATCCAGAGATGAGAAATGGGTAGGTGAGGGAAGAGAGGAGGATACTACAGAGGAAAGATGGGAGGGAGTGTAGGTTTCGTCTAGAAAGTAACTGGTAAGGGGGTTGGTGGCACCCTGGTAGCAAAGTGTAATGTGAATTTAATGAAGAAATGGTCAGAGATATGTAGTGGTTGTACCAGAATGTTATCTGCAGTACAATCGTTTGTGTAAATTAAATCAAGTTGGTTGCCTGATTTGTGAGTGCTAGTAGTGGTAAGGCGTTTGAGACCAAATGAAGCTAGGAGTGAATGAAAGTCTGTAGCATAAGGCTTTTCTAGATGAATGTTGAAATCGCCAAAAACTAAGAGTGGAGTTCCATCCTCCATGATAGAGGACAGCAACCCGTCCAGCTCCTCTAGGAAGGGGGCTAGAATTTGGCCAGGAGGACGGTAAATTACCACAATCTGGAGTTGTATGGGAGCCATTACAGTAATCGCATGAGATTCAAATGAGTTGTAATTGCATAGGGGCGAGTGGGTTGAGTATTTCCAATTATTTGAAATGAGCAGACTAGTGCCCCCACCCCGGCCAACTTGACGTGGGGTGTGAGAGAAAGAGAAATTGTTAGAGAGGGCAGCTGGGGTTGCAGAGTCTTCTGGACGAATCCAGGTCTCAGTCAAGCCCAAGATGCTGAGTGTGCATTGTAAAGAGAAAGCAGAAATTAAGTCTGATTTGTTGACAACCGACTGGCAATTCCAGAGAGCCACGGAGAAAGAAAGTGGTGTAGTAGAAGATGTAGAGATAGGGCGTAGGTTAGCAGGATTATGTTGCCGTCTGCGTGTGATGTTAGAGCGTGGTCGAGAGACAACCGGAATGGTTTTGAAACACATGATAGAGGTGGAAGGATAGAGGATAGCAAAGGAGAGTGTGTGAGGGAAGGGGGGGGGGGGAAATTATACTTAAATACGTTGCCGGTGTCGTTGCTTGGGTGAAGTCGTGCAGGAAAAAGTCACCTGTCTTTACACTCATCTGTCTTCACACGAGGATGCTGAACGCTTCCGCAGACACTTCTTGCGTCAACACTGGGACATCAAATAGATACACTGTCTAATTAAGAGAATAGAGTGAAAACAGCTGTGAATGGCTTCTGATTAGCCCAGCCAATAAGCCTAACAGAGTGCTAATAGACGAAACTAACACCTTGCCCAAGGAACAATGGAGGCGCAAATTATTCTAATTACCAGTAAGTGCAATCACAAATATCAACCTCTACAAAAATACAGACTATAAATAGGTAGGAAACGAAGTATTCCTTCCTAGCAGCAAGTAAATAATCTATGAACAAGTATTAAAGACACTTACAAGCTGCCGTCCGTTTCTTCTGGTGACTATTCGGCTTCTCCCGAACACACATATATACTGGTGTGCATTATACACACACTCACTCACTCACTCACTCACTCTGGTGTGTATTATACACACACACACACATACACACACATATATGCTGGTGTGCATTATACACACACACACACACACACACAAAACACACTCTCTTTTAATAATAATGCTAGAGGTAAGTAATCTGAAGTAAGCTCACTCAATCGTGTGTAAACGCAGCGTTCTCAGATTGGCTATATTTAAGAAAGGTTAGGGATTTGTAATTATCGAGGGACTAATAGCCTCAGCATCTGACATGAAGATATCTTGTGGCACTACTGTGCGCTCAGTAATGATTTCAACCGTAGCAGACATTTCTGTGAATAACATGATGATTACTTTTCATTAAAATCTTTATTAATGCCAAAATGCTTGTTGTTCTCTCGGGCAGCCGTTAATGCTGATAATTATCACAGCGCTTGGTTTGAAGAGTGGTCTCTGTTTGAAGAGCCTGAAGAGAATCAGCACCGCTCCAGATGGAGGATTGTGTCTCGGAGGTTTACCCTGATGTCTTGTGTCTCCAGAACCCATGCTGAGCGCTCTGCTGCGCCGGATGCCCGGTCTGGAGGCCTGCGAGATCCAGCAGCTGGTCAACTGCCCCGAGTCCTTCACTCCGGACATGCGCTGCCTGATGGGAGAGACTCCGGGCGTGAGCGGCTACTTCGTGCTGGCGGGCATGAACTCGTCCGGTCTGGCGTTCGCCGGCGGCGCGGGGAGGTCAGCAAGCAGCTCGGCCGGAGGTTCTCGGTGTTCGAGGAGATCATAACCCTCTCTGTTTCTGCAGGTATTTGGCGGAGTGGATCACGTACGGATACCCCAGCGTGAGCGTCTGGCCGCTGGACATCAAGCGCTTCGGGACTCTGCAGAGCAGCCGTACGTTCCTGCGGCACCGCGTGATGGAGGTCATGCGTGAGTATTTGTGACTGTTTTCCATCCGAGCGGGTCTGGAGGATGTGTATTGATTGGTTTGTTGTGTGTGTGGTCCGGCAGCGCTCCTGTACGAGCTGAAGGTGCCTCGCTGGGACTTCCAGACGGGTCGACAGATGCGCACCAGTCCGCTGTACGACCGCTTGGACATGCAGGGAGCGCGCTGGATGGAGAAGCACGGCTTCGAGCGAGCCAAGTACTTCGTTCCGGCCGGGAAAGGTAAGAAACCGGTCACATGTACCTGATGATTACTGCAGTAATGTAACAGTAACACTGCAGTAGTTTAGTTGCAGCTTCTGAAATAAAAACGGCACCGTGGCGCCACCTTGTGTTCTCACACACACAAACGCACATGCACACGCACACTCACACTCTCTCAATCACTCACACTCTCACTCACACACACTCACTCACTCACTCACTCACTCACACACACACACACACACACACACACACACACACACTCTCACTCTCACACACACACTCTCACTCTCACTCTCACACACACACACACACACACACACACACACACACACACACACACACACACACACACTCAATCACACACACACACACTCAATCACACACACACACACACACTCACTCACTCACTCAGACACACACACACACGAACACACACATAAATAAAAACGGCACCGTGGCGCCACCTTGTGTTTACTGCGCATACTTGCTTATTAATGCTGAGTACTCACTAAAAGACTTTAAAATCTTATAGGATCTTCAAAATGTGAGAGACCACAATCAGCTTTCAGATGATGCACAAATCTCAATTTCACATGACTGGTTTTGTGGTCACATTTCTGAACTGATCTCACTGGCTTCTGTCAGGCTTCATACCTTTAGGGTTGTGTCTCAGAAGTGCATCTAGATCAGTATGGACCCTAGCAGATGTGTAACCGTGTCTTCATCCGCACAGATCTGCTGGCGCTGGATCAGAGCAAGACCTTCTACAAGCCGGACTGGTTTGATATCGTAGGCGCGGAGGTCAAGTGCTGTAAGGAGGCGGTGTGCATCATCGACATGTCCTCCTTCACCAAGTTTGAGCTCACCGTGAGTGCTGATTGTGTTGTGTGAGAGCGAGAAGGGTCTGCGGTGTGTGACTGGTGTGTGTGTTTGTGTCAGTCTGCCGGAGATCAGGCCCTGCGGCTGCTGCAGAGACTGTGTGCCAATGATCTGGACGTCCCTGTGGGTCACATCGTCCACACAGGCATGCTGAACCACCGAGGAGGCTACGAGAACGACTGCAGCGTCGTGCGGCTCAGCACAAACAGGTGCGCTGGCGAGGGATGAGAGCCACACAAAAAAGCATTTTGAGGTTTATGAGATACAATATTGCAATCAGAGAGCTGCAGCACTGCGTTGAGTGCATCTCAAATCGGTTCAGTTTGGCACGTGTCCTAATATCGTGAGTCCCCTACAACAGGTTTAAATGGTATATAGTATATACATTTAATATTGCCAGTGATTACAAAAGCAGTTCTGAGCTCAGGGTCTGTAAGCTCCTCCCTTATATAAGCCTGCTCTGCTCTGATTGGTCGAGGCATGTCGGAAACGAAACGCCCCATTTTGTGATCAATTCTGATGCAGTCGCTCAGCTGGAAAGATGCTCAATATCTTTATTTATCAAGCACTTTTTTGCTTTGCAGACTGTTTACAGCTTATTGAAGGATAGCTATGTTACAAACGGCAAAACATATGTTTTTCTAAAACACATATGACCTGTTCTTTAAGTGTTTAGGAGTCGGAGCGCTGTTTAACATGCTGTGATTATTACCCAATACACCCAGCAATGCATTCTCAAACAGCTGGATTTATTATTCTCTCGTTTCAGTTTCTTCATTATTTCTCCCACCGATCAGCAAGTTCAATGCTGGTCTTGGATTCAGAAACACATGTCCAATGATCCGGAGCTCCACCTGGAGGACGTCAGCTGGAAGTACACCGGTCAGACCACGTCAAACATTATAAGTGTCATGAAATCTACAAAACGTAGTGGCCTGTGTTGAGCTGATGACACCTGTGTCCTCCTCAGCTCTGAATCTGATTGGTCCTCGAGCCATAGACGTGTTGTCTGAGCTCTCGTATGTGTCCATGACTCCAGAACACTTCCCGTCGCTCTTCTGTAAGGTGAGAGATGTTTGCAGTAGACTGTGCTCACGGCTGACGCTCATGAGTCACGTGAGGGCTAACTGTGCTGTGTTTCGCAGGAGATGAGTGTGGGCTACGCTAACGGCATCAGGGTCATGAGTATGACGCACAGCGGAGAGCCGGGGTTCATGCTGTATATTCCCATAGAGGTACATCACTCCTACTCGCATCTACACTGTGCTGAAATTACCTAAATAGAGTCATTGTACAAACGCTGTAGAAGCAGAGATGTGCTGTTGACGCTGGAGTGTTCATGCTTCAGGAACCGGTGTCAGGACACACTTTTAAAACCTGAAATACTTTTAAACCTTAGTGCGAGGATTTCAGGATGCTGAGAAAGTAGAGAGACGTGACCACACACACACAAACGCGCACACACACACACACACACACACACACACAAACGCGCACACTCTCACAGACACTTTCGTGCACGCGCACATACACGCACTCACACAGAGACACGCACACTCACACAGAGACACGCACACACACACACACACACACACACACACCTCTCTCTCTCTCTCTCTCTCACACACACACACACACACACACACACACACACACACACGTGAACGCTGTAGTCTTCTGTAGTGATGAGACGCTGCTCTTCTCCTCCCAGTATGCGCTGCACGTGTATAATGAAGTGATGTCCGTGGGGCAGAAGTACGGCATCAGGAACGCGGGATACTACGCTCTGCGCAGTCTGCGGATTGAGAAGTTCTTTGCGTTTTGGGGGCAGGACCTGGACTCGTTCACCACGCCGCTGGAGTGCGGACGGGAGTTCAGGGTCAAGTTTGACAAGGTCCGTTTCTTCCCAGAGTGCTCTAACATCCAC
Organism: Schizopygopsis pylzovi; assembly: GCA_027422435.1. Taxonomy (NCBI): domain Eukaryota; kingdom Metazoa; phylum Chordata; class Actinopteri; order Cypriniformes; family Cyprinidae; genus Schizopygopsis; species Schizopygopsis pylzovi. The sequence continues at coordinate 35,888,972 of CM049824.1, read as the reverse complement.
ATAACAGCAGATGTAACACACATGCAGTGTGCAGTACTGGAGAACAACTAATCATATTTGTGGCCTGTTAACAGATCTGTAATTATCCAGGATCGGAAGTTTTTAACATTAAGTGTAACTACATATTGATCTCTCTCAGGACACAGATTTTCTGGGCCGGGACGCTCTGCTGCGGCAGCGTCTGGAGGGAGTCTCGCGGCGCTTCGTGATGCTGGTTCTGGAGGATCACGACACGGAGCTGGACGTCTGGCCCTGGTGGGACGAGCCCATCTACCGCAGCGGAGAGCTGGTCGGAGTCACCACCAGCAGCGCCTACAGCTACACGCTCCAGCGCCACGTGTGTCTGGGCTTCCTGCGGTCCACCAGCGCCGCGGTCACCGCCGACTTCATCAACCGCGGAGACTACGAGCTGGACATCGCCGGACAGAGGTTCCCCGCCAAAGCCAAGCTCTACCCCTTCAGCTCGCTCTTCACACAGCAGAAGCGGCGCAAGGACCACGTGGAGCTCCAGAGCGAGTGAAGAAGAGATGAGTGCTTCAGCAGCTCGGTATCTGTGGTGTACCGCTCTATACGTGTAATCCGGGCCGTTGAGGAGTTTCTAGGTCTAATAGTGTTTCATGCGCGGGGAACAGACTCGTTGGCTTTTTCCACGTCACATGGTTTAAAATAAAGGGATGTGTTGTCAGACAATCAGTGTTTGAAGCGTTGGGTTTTAATGAAGTTTACTAAACGAGCGACGTGTAAATGATGTGACGTTAATGAGAAGCGTTATGAAGTGCCTTAAGCGTGCACACATGAAGCCGTCTGTGTTCCTGATGCTCGTGTGTCGTCTGATCAGGGTTGTGTTGCTCTAGCGTTCTCTGTTGGTTGTGAGTCTGTTGTTTAAAAGCTTGCAGTCAGATCATATTTAAATAAGAATTGCACATCATGTTTAAAGGAGACGCAGCTTTGAGGGTCGGTGGTGTGTTTTTAACAAGAGGACATCATAAAAACACGTTCAAGACAGTTCTTTATTTAAAGCATTGCACATAATGCAAGTACATCACTAAAGTTTATTCAGCAACAATTACTCTACATTTACCTGCTCTCATCTCTTGTTTTTTTTGTTGTGTGTGTGTTTGTGTCTGAGTTTGTGTCTGTGTGTGTGGTTGTGTGTATATGTGTGGTGTGCGTGCATGTGTGTGTAATTGTCTGTGTCTGAGAGAGAGAGAGTGTGTGTGTGAGTACATCTGCCACTGAGAGAATAGTTTGTCAGGAGTGGTTATAACAGGGTTGTTGTGTAGAGAAGGGAAGAAGGAATGATCTGTTGTTTGAGATCTCTGTGTGTGTCTGAGTGTGTGTGTGATTCAGAGATCAGATGTGTAGCTTACTCTTGTACCTGCGGTGTTTTTAAATGTCAGAAAGCTAACAGGACAGTAAATATGCTCCTTCTGGTCGTCTGTATTTATATCATTATATTGTACAAATGTTCGATTACTTTTCATAAATAAAATATGTAATCAAAGTTTGACTCGTTTGGATTCATAGGCTTTATGTATTTCTTGTGTCTCTATTTTCTCACAAAGCGTTATTTTTATGCACTAGCTTAAGATTTGTATTTCATAGACTTTGTTTGATTATTATTCTTCTGCATGTGTTTAAACACATGGACGGAGAAAATCGAGATCTCAGAAAACACATTAACAGAGGATCCGAGTACTCGTTAAATTTAGCATCTTTTAATCCGTCAACAGTCCCAGACACATGGACACGATAAATGACAAAATGTGTACATTAGGAATTAATTACAACGATCGGTCCAAGCTCAAAATAAATACGGGCTACAGCAGATGATTATGGTCCCTCTTGTATTAATCATGTTGTATGACAACTATGTCCATTATCATAAATATGTGCAACTACATGCATACATTTATCTTCAATCACAGATATGATTGCACCTGTGGTTGTTGCTGGAGCTGATCCTCTGAAGCCAAAACTCATCACCAAACACCAGTGACTTGTTCATATGGGTTCAGTCATTACATACACGTCAAAACTGGTGCAACAGAGGTGGAAATACCATTTTTAAGTACATTAATTTATTTGTTGGCACAGTTTGGAAGTGTCCTTCTGTCCATATAATGAATGTACAAGTCATTAGTGTTTGGTGATGAGTTTTTGTCTCATTTAAAGTCACACCAGAGGTGTTCAGCTGCTTTCTGCAGACCAGTCAAGTTCTTCCACACTGACTGAATCATCATTTCTCTTTGATTCTTGTCTTATACACAGAGACACTGTTATGTTAGAATAGAAAAGAGTTCTGTCCAAACTGTTGCTATACAATTAGAATGTCATTATATGCTTAAACATTAAGATTTGTACTCATGGAAATTACTAAAGTAGTCAAACCTTTCATTAGAAGGGGTGCCAATACTTTTGGCAGTATAGTGTATTAACGTCTCTGGCTGAACTCTAGAACTCATATGGCGAGACGAAGATGGTGATTTTGGTGATGTAGCGCCCCAGCAGTTCTCTCCTGTCCAGTTCAGTCATCTCCAGCTCTGCGTCCAGCGCGGCCGGACCCTGGACAGGACTGGTCAGCAGCAGTTCCCCGGTCTGGCGATCGGAGCGCTGCACGCTGAAGTGCCGCCGGGCCCCCAGTAACGAGAACCGCAGCGTGTCTCCTGTGACTCTGAGGGCCGACAGGCGGAACATGACGCGCGGCGTGGAGAGCTTGGACACCACGGACATGTAGTGGAAGGACACGGAGTCCGGCGCCTGAGAGCAGCTCCTGCTGGACACAGGACACGGGTTCCTCTCACAGCGCCTGCGCACACAAAACCTTTAGTGCATAACCAGAATTATTAAGACGTAAATTAATGCCTAAAATATTAGCATACGCAGGGTAAGAGTTGTGGAAGTGTACATAAGACTGTAAGCATACGTTTAGTATGCAGCGAGAACGATTCTGAACGAAATGAAGATTGATGTTTTGGTGTGTGATTATTGAACCAATCAGAGAAGCGTAAATGGAGAGTCAGCGAGAGCTTCATTTGATTGGCTACAAGAAGGTGTTGGTCCCGCCCTCACTCATTTAGACATTTGCAACACTGTTTTTTACACATACAGATTGGTTTTACGCAGTCAATATGTTTTGCGGTTCTTTAAACTGTTGTTTTAACTTGCACTGTTCGTGGAAGTCATCATATTTCATTTTGCGTTAGCATTAAGCTGCAGTTTCACAATACACGAATTACACTTAAACAGTAAAATGCTAATGCTAAATGCTATTTACACCTATACAAAGTTTCTCTTGCGCATGCTAATTTAATGTACGTTTACGGTCTTATGTAAACTTCCCAAACTCGTACCCTGCGTATGCACATCTTCATAAATTATTGCGACATAATTCACCTCATAAAACGATATGAAGAGTTCAATAAATGTTCGATATAATTTTATGCGGCAAAAGCGGAACGATATATAATTAGAGTATTTTTGTGATTAAGCTATAGCATGTGTGCATTTATAATAAATGTTTTTAGACTACTGTTTTTCATATAAATACTAAAAAACCATAAAGTTATATTTTTACCATGGTATTGAGTTGCTATATGTGTGGTTTTAACTGTGTTTATCCAGATTATGCTACTATGGAAGACCAATGGTTAATAAAATAAATAAAAATCAGTCAGAATAATTATATTTCATCATATTAGGTTGTTACAATTCGTATAAATGTTACTGATTTTGATATGAACATACAGTACATTTGCATATGCATCCAAACTCAAGCTACTACCAAGTGTGCATTTCTAAGAGACTAAAAAGTAATGTTTTTATTAATATTATCAGGCAACACAAACCTGTTTCGTGATTTGAAACAATATCGCTCATTAGAACATGCAGAAACTAAGAAATACATTTTTCTATAAAGATATTTATTTTGTTAAAACTCCTTAACGCTCACCATCCCGTATACGGGACGCCTAATTTTACTTAAATATATTACCATTAAATCCTGATTTAATCGTGACAAACTATATATCGTTGGAAAGGTCCAAGACTCCTAAATAGATATTTTATCACTTCTTGTTGTTAAAAATTATGTAGGAGCAGTTACAGATTAATTTATGACAAGAGTGCACCTCAAAACATGTGCACTATAACAGGAGCATTGACCATTGACACCAAAATTATATTTTAAAATTTTTATCCGATCACGTTTTAGCAATCATCATATATCATATGAAAGCTTAAAATCTCAAGATTCATGCAGTGAAAACCGTGTTGAAATCGGACATTGCGTTACCATAGAAATGGTACTTTAAAAACGTTTAGTAAGCTCCTCCCCCTTAGTGGGAGGGGTCATATTCCAAACGTATCACGGTCTTATAGAATCAAAACTTTTGATTATCTTAAATCTTAAAACACATATCATCGGAAAAGTCTGAGTCTCAAGATTCCATATTTGGAGGTTATTTTGTGATAGGAGTTACACTGAGAGAGAAATTGATACATTTGTGACTGAAAAATGCATAAATTAAATGGGTTTGAATGGCACCCGGTGGCTGTTTGTGGTATAATGCCTGAACAAAATTGCATAGTAAGCTCAATTTTTTTAATATCAACTTCAAATTTGGAACACAACTTATTTAGACATATGGCTTTAATTTTATGCCAAATTTTGAAATATTTAAAATATTTATTTTTTGTAAAATAAAATAAAAATAGTACAGTTCATTTTATTTACAGTAAATTTCAACTTATATATTTTTTTTACTTTCATTTTTTGAAATGATTTTACTTCTGCAATGATCTGCTGATTGTCTTCTTTAAACGAGACCAACCTTAGGTCTGTATTCAAAATCATTCATGAATTATAACAATTTAACTTTAAATAGTGCACTTTCAAGTCTATTTTCAAAAGGGGGGGGGGGGTTGACGGTTTGGTTTCTACAGCTTTCACTTTGGAGTAAAAATCTAGCTTTAACCTTGAAAGTCACAATTATCAATTTCGGCTGAAATGATCTCAATATGTTTTTTGGCCACATCGCCCAGCCCTATTTTCACGTTCCCTTTAGTGTTAAATAAGACGCTTTGTTACTCACACTGGAGATGTTTTGACGTAGGTGGCGTTCCGTATCGGTGCACACTCGACTGTGACGCACTGGAAGCCTCCATACGTGTTGATGCAGAGCTGCTCATGCGTGCAGTTGTTCTGCCGGCTGCTGCACTCGTCGATATCTGAGAGCAAAAGCAGAAGGGTCAGAACCAAAGCTGGTTTTGTTTCCTAAGTGAATAGCAGAAATTCATGACCTTTGCAGTTTCGGCCGTCAGGGGTCACGCTGTAGCCAGCAGGGCAGCTGCATCGGTATCCTCCAGCGGTGTTAACACACGCGTGCAAACACAGCCGGCCGGCCGGCCCATTGTGGAACAGTTTACACTCGTCAATGTCTAGCAAAAAAACAAAGAGAAGCATATCTGTTCTTACTGAGAAGAGCAGCATAGCCGTTTCCAATGAGTCGCCTAAAATCACAGGCTGGTGAAGAATAACTCGTCACTTGCTGCTTCCAGAGTAGATTAAGGGCTCATCCACACAAACCCAGAGCGTTCTCTTATATCTGGGTACACACGAAACTGAAACAAAACAATGTAGTATACAAGCCAGACCAGTATATGGTGCTGTAATTCCGCCACAGAGATACACCAAATACAGAGAGCATGCGCGTAAACCTTGTGCGCTGTCCACAAACCAGACACAACGACAAGACGAACATGGAACAATACATTTACTAATCTGTGTTAATGTTAGTTCATAAAAATACAGTTGTTCAGTGTTTGTTCATGTTGTTGTTGCTGTTACGTGACTAGGGTCGAGGCGTGGGGTGATGACATCATCGTTTCATAAAATACACGAATTGGCTGTACACACGAAAACGTCAAGATTTAAGAGGTCTTCCACAGCTGTAGAGAGTGTTTGGGACATCTGTTCAGAGGGGGTCTTCCACAGCTGTGGAGAGTGTTTGGGACATCTGTTCAGAGGGGGTCTTCCACAGCTGTGGAGAGTGTTTGGGATATCTGTTCAGAGGGGGTCTTCCACAGCTGTGGAGAGTGTTTGGAACATCTGTTCAGAGGGGGTCTTCCACAGCTGTGGAGAGTGTTTGGGACATCTGTTCAGAGGGGGTCTTCCACAGCTGTGGAGAGTGTTTGGGATATCTGTTCAGCGGGGGTCTTCCACAGCTGTGGAGAGTGTTTGGAACATCTGTTCAGAGGGGGTCTTCCACAGCTGTGGAGAGTGTTTGGGACATCTGTTCAGGGGGGTCTTCCACAGCTGTGGAGAGTGTTTGGGACATCTGTTCAGAGGGGGTCTTCCACAGCTGTGGAGAGTGTTTGGAACATCTGTTCAGGGGGGTCTTCCACAGCTGTGGAGAGTGTTTGGGACATCTGTTCAGAGGGGGTCTTCCACAGCTGTGGAGAGTGTTTGGGACATCTGTTCAGAGGGGGTCTTCCACAGCTGTGGAGAGTGTTTGGGACATCTGTTCAGCGGGGGTCTTCCACAGCTGTGGAGAGTGTTTGGGACATCTGTTCAGAGGGGGTCTTCCACAGCTGTGGAGAGTGTTTGGGACATCTGTTCAGCGGGGGTCTTCCACAGCTGTGGAGAGTGTTTGGGACATCTGTTCAGAGGGGGTCTTCCACAGCTGTGGAGAGTGTTTGGGACATCTGTTCAGAGGGGGTCTTCCACAGCTGTGGAGAGTGTTTGGGATATCTGTTCAGAGGGGGTCTTCCACAGCTGTGGAGAGTGTTTGGGACATCTGTTCAGAGGGGGTCTTCCACAGCTGTGGAGAGTGTTTGGGACATCTGTTCAGAGGGGGTCTTCCACAGCTGTGGAGAGTGTTTGGGACATCAGTTCAGCGGGGGTCTTCCACAGCTGTGGAGAGTGTTTGGGACATCAGTTCAGGGGGGTCTTCCACAGCTGTGGAGAGTGTTTGGGACATCAGTTCAGAGGGGGTCTTCCACAGCTGTGGAGAGTGTTTGGGACATCTGTTCAGGGGGGTCTTCCACAGCTGTGGAGAGTGTTTGGGACATCAGTTCAGAAGGGGACTTCCACAGCTGTGGAGAGTGTTTGGGATATCAGTTCAGCGGGGGTCTTCCACAGCTGTGGAGAGTGTTTGGGACATCTGTTCAGAGGGGGTCTTCCACAGCTGTGGAGAGTGTTTGGGATATCAGTTCAGAGGGGGTCTTCCACAGCTGTGGAGAGTGTTTGGGACATCTGTTCAGCGGGGGTCTTCCACAGCTGTGGAGAGTGTTTGGGACATCAGTTCAGAGGGGGTCTTCCACAGCTGTGGAGAGTGTTTGGGACATCAGTTCAGAGGGGGTCTTCCACAGCTGTGGAGAGTGTTTGGGACATCAGTTCAGCGGGGGTCTTCCACAGCTGTGGAGAGTGTTTGGGACATCTGTTCAGCGGGGGTCTTCCACAGCTGTGGAGAGTGTTTGGGATATCAGTTCAGGGGGGTCTTCCACAGCTGTGGAGAGTGTTTGGGACATCAGTTCAGCGGGGGTCTTCCACAGCTGTGGAGAGTGTTTGGGATATCAGTTCAGCGGGGGTCTTCCACAGCTGTGGAGAGTGTTTGGGACATCAGTTCAGAGGGGGTCTTCCACAGCTGTGGAGAGTGTTTGGAACATCAGTTCAGAGGGGGTCTTCCACAGCTGTGGAGAGTGTTTGGGATATCTGTTCAGCGGGGGTCTTCCACAGCTGTGGAGAGTGTTTGGGATATCAGTTCAGAGGGGGTCTTCCACAGCTGTGGAGAGTGTTTGGGATATCAGTTCAGGGGGGTCTTCCACAGCTGTGGAGAGTGTTTGGGACATCAGTTCAGCGGGGGTCTTCCACAGCTGTGGAGAGTGTTTGGGATATCAGTTCAGCGGGGGTCTTCCACAGCTGTGGAGAGTGTTTGGGACATCAGTTCAGAGGGGGTCTTCCACAGCTGTGGAGAGTGTTTGGAACATCTGTTCAGAGGGGGTCTTCCACAGCTGTGGAGAGTGTTTGCAGTGATCGCACCTGTGCAGATGCTCCTATCCTGGCCGGAGATGGTGAATCCAGGCTCGCAGGTGCAGTGGGTCGTTCCCTGAACCAGACTGCATCTAGACGGACGGATGAATGAGGACGCGGCTCCGGCGCTGACAGGAGACGAGTTCGCTACTGTGACAAAAACTGCAGAAAGATTTGGAGTTCAACAGCAAGCAGCACAAGAACAATGCAAGGATTCCAGCATGAAGTCTGGTTTATACTGGACCCGTCTGTGTGAGCGAGAGCTGCATGCCTCAAACTTGCTGTAAACAAGTGCAGCTGTACATTCTGAGGCCAAACAGAATCAGGTTAAAAGCACTGAATGAGAATATCCAAACAATACACTGATGTTTGACAATGATTTCACTAAAACAAGCACGTTATTGTACAAGGACTAGTATAAGCACCTCGAGATCACATCCCTGATAGCAACATAGTGTCGTCCCAGATCCGGCCCACATCTGGCACATGTAGAATTATGATCTGGCCCACATAAAGCATGGCATGATGGCACTACAGCCAGAATATTAGCTCCGCCTTCTTTCTTTGCGTATACGTTTGGGCGGAGTTATGCAAATCTTACGTGGCGGAGTCTTAACTTTTATAAAGAATATCTCTTTGGGTTTGAGACTTTAATCTTTGCAACTTTAGGGATCTTATCTATGCACAATCAGCTTGTAACACTCCAAAGAGAAAGGAAAACATCACATCATATGACCCCTTTAAAGTCAAACAACATCAGTAATTCATAATTTCATAATGATAGTAGAACCATCACCTGATCTCATTTCGCTTTATTTGCTACTGTAAATGTGTTTTGATAAACACACCATCATAGCGGCCAGCAAAAAATAGTTATGAGCCTAATCAATGGAAACACTAATCACTATTGCGGTGAGTTCAAAGGAAACACGTTAGATTAAACCCCTGTTAATTCTCAATAACAACTTCTGTAGACCTCTAACAGATGTTAATCTGGCTAGTAATAAGTGAAGCTGGTAATGCTGTTTGTGGAGTTGTTTAATCCTCCTCTGCTGAGATCTTCAGAGATTTAATCTCCAGTTGATTTCATCTAAGGCTGTGGCTGCAGTCAGTTGTTGTTTTTTCTGTTCGTCTATTGTTTCTGTTCTCTTCTTTCCTTCAGTGATTCTGCTTGACAATGGGCTTATTAAGGCTGAGATGACTCCATATTTAACACACACACATTTAGTGACTCGTATAAGGTCCAGTGTAGTTTATTTCTTTGCTCTTGGCTGACATGTGGCATTGCTGGGGCCTGATTGTGGCCCAGATCTGGCGAACAGGAGCGGTCTGTCCAAGTGCCATTATTCCACGCTACATGTGGACCAGATCATCATTCCACATGTGCCGGGTCTGGGCAGACACTATGTTGCTATCTGGGATTACCGTCAGGCAGATGTATGATTGAGGCTTTATCAAATCTCATGATTTGTTGGTCTAGTACAGATTGGCTGTGTTTGGTGTGCAGTATTAGAGTTCTAACAATCTGATTCAAATTGCAGCTGTTTTCAGAGCATGTATATCAGGAACAAATGCGTTTGATTGCACATTGTTATGTAATTTATGGTGCACAAGCTGTGGATGAGTGATTGGGAATTAGGAGCACTGCTGCTTGATCCACCGCTGACTATAGAGGCAAACATAAATAATAATACAAAATTGAAGAGGTGTTTTTATGCAAGTTCTGGAACAAACAAGAGCAAACACTTTTTTACTCTCCACAAACCCACATGTTGGAGTTGGAGACTGGCAGGTGGGTCCGGCCCAGCCCGTGGCACAGACGCAGCTGAATCCATTGACTTCATCTGCACACGTCCCTCCGTTGGCACACGGTGCTGAAAAACACTCGTCGATATCTGAGAGAGGAGAGTAACTCAGTGAAGATATATACTGTACCCGAGGAGGTCCGACTGTTTGCTGAGTCTAGTTCTGTCACAGACATGTGTGATTTCTCACTGCTCCCGTTCCACTGATACGCTAAAATCTGTTGATGTGAATGAAAGTGAAAGTCTTGATGCTAATGTTACACATATGATTGCAATCCTGTGCTTCCAGCTTTGCAGCAGCAGCTTGGGGAAGGTGCTTTTCTGCTGGCAGTACCCACAAAGCAAAGATTAAACTCGTGATCATGAGATTTTCTCCCCACTTTCAGTTGTTTTACTTCAATAATAGGTTAGAATTTTGTGATAAAAAAAAAAATGAAAGATCAAAAGCAGATTTATGTTCACAGCTGCTTTTGCTCATATTTACCAAGGGTGCCAATATTAGTGGAGGGCACTGTATACCTCGCGTAACACCGTCTGCATAAGAGCTAGTGTCAAATTCTGATAGCATTGTGTCATTTTCTAAAACTACATGCAAGCGCTGCATTGCCACGCCCAAATAATAGCTAATAAAAAAAAAAGTAAAACTGAGTAGTGGTTGGTAGCTAGCTGAAAAGACTGTATCACAACTTTATAATCAAGCTTCAGCGACACCTGCACCATTTTAATTCTCTGTCTTTCATTGTAATTCTCTTTTATTTAAAGACTATTGAAAGTAGCCATTCTTTGCATTGAGAATACATGAATCCTTAATTTAAACACCAAGGACATTGTGGATGATTTGCCAAAATAAAGGCCTAGAGAATTAAATACAATAATATTAATTACAACTAAAATATGAGTATTGAGTAGTTTTTTTGTGTGTTTTTGCATTTTGGGCCGCTGTGCCAACAGTGTGTATGTCTTAAGTAATTTAGTAAATATGGCAGCATTTAGTGCCCTAATATTTTTAGAATAAAGTCAAAATTACGAGATTAAAGTTGCGTTATATTACACGAAATAAAATTACTTCATGTGAAAATTCCACCTACTCCAAAACAAAGGGCTGTCTGTTAACTGACTGATTTATTAAAATATTAAAACCATGTTGGCAAAGTTACATTGTTGGTGTTTCTGAAGTAAATGTTGTGTTATGACTGTAATGACTATTCACAATTGTTTCATTGACGATTTTTGAAACTAACGATTACATGAGAAATTTGTAATGACTTTTTTAACGTCTTCCGATATTCATTCATGTTCACTTCGCTGTAGAGAAATATGAAAAGATGATTGATTCACATGCCGCTTGAACTGAGGCGCATACAGTCATCTTACGCCACAATAAAGAACAGAAAAACACATTTATTGTTTGTACTTCGTATTAAAATTAACAATGTAAATGCTATGATTTGTGTTATAATAAAAGCAAAACAAGCCCGGTTCTACGGTTCTAGTGCTTAGCACCCTCAAACGAAATCAATAGCACCCTCAGTTAAAGCAGTAATAATGGCATTTCATTGCAGATGTGGCAAACTATCCAGTGCGTTATGATTTGCGCTCTCGGAGATCGTTTTCTATTTATATGCAGTGTTGAGAGAATGTAGCTAATCACATACATATCAATGCAACAGCCGATCAGTTAGAATAACTGCTTAAGTTAGAATCCGTAAATCATTATGTAACTTTATCAGATCGCGATGAACTGTGACAGCTTTTTAGTAATTATAAATTAATAATTATTCGCGCCATTGCAATCCACGCCACAAATAATACATATAAAGGTTACAGCACCTTCTCTAATTTAAGTCAGTGATTTGCTTCTAGAGCCGGGCCTGTTGTGAATAGTCATGTAATGTTATTTACTTCAGAAAAGATATCAATAAGGAGTGTTGGAGGCCGTTTGGGGGCCAGTACACATGTTTTTGCATATGGGCTCAGGGCTGACTTGCTACGCCACATAGTAACTGGAAAAGACTCCAGGTTTGATGGAGCGAATCCTTTCCCACACCCGGAGCTTCAGATCTCACCTCTGCAGACGGGCGGCAGTCTGCTCCAGCTGAGCGAATCTTTACACTGCCGCGTCTCTGAACCCACCAGCTCAAAGCCCGCATCGCACCAGAAGTGCACTTCATGACCTGGAAACAGAATCTTGCCCAGCTTTCTTCCATTGACAGGAGCATCCAGGTCAGGACAAGTAGCTGCGGGATATAAAACACAGAGACTTTCAGTACCGAGTATTGTTGAGAGTTAACCACATGATGTAGTTTGGCTTTAGGTCTGATGTGAGACTTGCAGTTCTTGGCTTTCGCGGGCCGGCGAGCGATGCTGTCCTGGAGCAGGCTCAGTTTCTTCCTCAAAGAGCGAAGACTCTGCAGATACGAAGCTTCTTGCGCCGAAAGCAGCTTGTGCGCCTGATGAATGGAGTTCTGTAGGTCTTGTTTACTGGGACAGTCCTGAGAAAACACACACGGTCAGAGCTTACTGATGCATGATGAGATGCTCAGATCAGACATACGGTTGTTTGTTATATAGACCACTAAACCAGTCATAAGGTCAACTTTTTAATTAAAAAAATGTACCATCTGAATAAATAAGCTTTCCATTGATGTATGGTTTGGACGATATTTGAAAATCTGGAATCTGAGGGAGCATAAAAATTTAAATATTGATAAAATCACCTTTAAAGTTGTTCTTAGCAATGCATATTACTAATCAAAAATTAAGTTTTGATATATTTACGGTAGAAAATGTACTAAATATCTTCATGGAACATGATCTTAATATCCTAAAGATTTTTGGCATAAAAGAAAAAATGATAATTTTGACCCATACGATCTATTGCTACAAATATACTACAACGACTTATAACTGCTTTTGTGCTCCAGGGTCACATATTTCATTAAGAATCCACAGACGCAGACTGTCTGAAATCAGATTTAGGATCATATGCAGCATTTACAGAAGCATTGTAGTTTGAGAATGGAAATGAGTGAACATTAATGAGTCACAACATCTCATAATAGTGGCTGCCGTGTTCCTCACCTGCTAACTGTAAAAAGCTAAACAATGGATTGATAACTCCACCAACCCTGTCTTGGTTCTCATTACAAGGGGCTAAATGCATGATATCAAGTCTGGAAAAGTGGGACAAGGGAACAGAGTCTGAAAAACAATGACAATGTCGTCCAGTTGCTTCGTGTTCCACAGTAACTGGATCTCGCTCTTCTGAAACTTTATGATCTAAACATAAAATATTGTTTGTCAGTTTCTGTAAAACAACATCTGGTTTAGGATTAAGGTTATAAATGTAGACGGCGTCAGTGTCCAGTCTATGGAAAGCTTTACATTCACTGTATGTTGCTGGATCTTGTTAGTTTTCTTACTTTAAGATCCTATCAGATCCTCTGTGGTTTGAGTTCTGCAGCACAAGATTTCATAATCAACCTTTTGAATTTATGTGAAGAGTCTTAATCCATTATTTATGATTCGATCGACTGTAATACGATCCTTGCTTCTCATTGGCTGCAACTGAGGGGAAGGGCACCATGTTTTCATCTCGCAAGACTTATGTACGCTAGATAAATATTTGAGGTTGGTGGTGAAGTGAGACCCTGCTGATGATGTTTAACAGAGTGCTCTTTAAGGAACATTAACCCATTCCTCAGATCTGAATAGAGTGCTTGTGTAGACCAGTTCAGCGCTGCGGGGTCAAAAATAAGTGCAATAGTCAGTCAGTCAGACTCCAAAGACTGTGTTTCGAGATTTTATATTGCTTCTATTTCAATGACAGGAACTATAGGGGCTTATTTTAGTGTATTTTATCATACAAGAACAAAAAACGTGACTATTTCTGCTATTGCGCTTTTATAAACTAGATGCATTTACAATGAAAGACAGCTCAGAGAATGTTTGATAGCATCATCTCTTTCTGAATTATAATAATAAACAGCGTTTAACTTCAACCCTTGACTCACTTGTACTGAAACATGTCTTAAGAACTATTTTCTTGTTATTAGACTGTCTTGCGGTAAAATATCAGTGAACTCTTAAGAGCTTGCACTGCTGCTACTGTAGTTTTTGTTATATATATATATATGAATATCACTTACCTGAGCCAGCATGGAATAAACTTGACAGATGAATACTGAAAGGAGCACAGCATATCTTCGGTTCATCGTCAATCGTTGATTGGATACAATGATTATGCTATTAAATGCCTTCATGCAGTGAATTCCCTCAAGAAAAGGCTCTGTTCCAGTTAAGCTCTGTATACGTTACTGGCTCAGCATTAAAACGCCCTCAGAATGAGGATTTGGGGAAAGCCAGCACAGGACTTTTTTCCCTATAAACCACAGTTGAGGAATTTACTGAATGGACAGAAGAAACCCTGGAGTTTCTGAGCAGGTGTGAAACCAGTTTCTTTCACATTAAACTAGTTCTTAATACACGTTTTTGGTGTTATGCACGATTCCTCAGAAAGGGCCAAAGACAGAAATTATATTTCACAGTACAAAATGTACGCCGTTTTTATATGTGCCCAATAATAAAACTGCATAAGAATTAGTTAATTACACAAATACATGCAACATTTAATCAAAACACAAGACTGAGATCAGAGAAACAAAACAATCGTGGAGAAAGTAATGTACATTTAAAAATACAGTAGTCAACATTTGAAGTGGATCCAAACCTTTCATCAAAGTTGTCCTAAAACCAAAATGCGTTCTTGTCTCAGACTCAGTCTTTTTTGATCAACTTCAAATGTTGACTACTATAGATGGAAAGTGCGTAAAACAAATAATGTTTTAATATTAATATTTTTATGGATTATTTTTATGATTAGGTAGGCCCTATTTTAGCAACAGATCACTGCAGTTTAAAGAAAAATGTCTGTAAATCTTACCCTTACCCTTGCCAAAAAGTAGTATACTTCAAGTTAATTTTATTAAGTATACTTAAGTAAAGTTCAAGTATAGTTTTAAGTATACTTTATGTAGTAAGTATACAAATATCAGTGTACTTGTAAATGTACCATTTCAATACTCCTTGGGACTAAATTGGACCACTTTCTAATATATAAAAGTATTCTTTAAGTATACCAGTAGTAAACTTTTAGTACACACCCTGCCCAAAATGTAATGGGTTTAATGGTTATAATGGGAATTGTATTGGTTTTAATGGAAACTATAATGGTGTGTACTGGTATGTGATGGATTATATTGATAGTATGTTAAATCCTATTGGGAAAATGCCCAAAACACAATAGAAATGTAATGATTTAATGGGAATTGTATTGGTTTTAATGGAAACTATAATGGTGTCTACTGGTATGTGATGGATTCTATTGGTGGGATGTTAAATCCTATTGGGAAAATGCCCAAAACACAATAGAAATGTAATGGTTTAATGGTTATAATGGGAATTGTATTGGTTTTAATGGAAACTATAATGGTGTCTACTGGTATGTGATGGATTATATTGGTGGGATGTTAAATCCTATTGGGAAAATGCCCAAAACACAATAGAAATGTAATGGGTTTAATGGTTATAATGGATATTGTATTGGTTTTAATGGAAACTATAATGGTGTCTACTGGTATGTGATGGATTCTATTGGTGGGATGTTAAATCTTATTGGGAAAATGCCCAAAACACAATAGAAATGTAATGGGTTTAATGGTTATAATGGGAATTGTATTGGTTTTAATGGAAACTATATTGGTGTCTACTGGTATGTGATGGATTCTATTGGTGGGATGTTAAATCCTATTGGGAAAATGCCCAAAACACAATAGAAATGTAATGGTTTTAATGGTTATAATGGATATTGTATTGGTTTTAATGGAAACTATAATTGGTGTCTACTGGTATGTGATGGATTATATTGGTGGGATGTTAAATCCTATTGGAGAAATGGCAATTTTGTAATGGTTTTACTGGAAAAAGCTAATGTTTCATAATGGTATTTTAATGGAAGCCATTAGAATTTCTGTAATGGTTTCTATTGGGCTTCTATTGTTTTTTTAGCAGGGCAACTAGTTTACATCAATGTTTTTAGCTTGTACTGCAACTACACTAAACGTGAACTATATGAAAACCGCTAGGTTATTAGGAGTCGATCAACACCCCAAAGCTTGACAGTCATTATTAACTCGTCATTGGTGATATTTTATTCATAACGTTACACAGTTATACATCTGATGATGGTGTTAGATTACACGTGGACGCATCTGTTGTTTCGGTTTCTTCTTCACTTGCGTTTTTTGGGTAATTCTGTACAGTAGACGTGATCTAGCGCCTCCTACTGTATAATAATGACAACACGGATTCTAGGAGCACACGCTCAAATATATTTAGACTTTTACTAAGTGTAAGTCAAGTATGCTTACATCTAATTTTAAGTATATTTCTGAGAAGTAGACTAAACATATACTTTCCCATTTTTTAGTTGAAAAGTAGTATAATAATAGCACACTTGAATAACGTTATTTTTGGTAAGAGAATGTTGGGCATCCCTGGTTTAAAAGGTCTTATGCTCAGTTACCCTTCTTACAAACCCAGCAGACAGCAGCCCATACTGAAGTGTTTTGTGAGGAGACTGTTAGCATCGGCCACCTTCGAGCAAGATTACGTTCCTGTAAAGGGTCAGTTAACGCAAGGCCTTCCATGTGGTCCGATGGTTAGAATTCGGCTCGGGTTCAATTCCCAGTCATGTAATGAGATTTTGTCATTCAATGGTGAGTGCAATGTAAAAACATCATTAGCCGACTACAGTCACAAGTTCTGCTGAACTCTGTTGCTAACGATGGAGCTTGTGACCATAGTTGTTTTTTTTTAAACGCACCCCTGCAGGGGTTTCTTGTATCAGGAGTCCAGTCTGGTCCCGTGGGAGACCCAGGAGTCCATCTGGGACTTTCTGCTTCTATAAGTAGCTCAGCACCGGTGTAGTGTCCAGGACCTCGTGGGTCCGAACCATTTGTGACGTCACGTGGTGCAGAATTTCTACCCGTTGCCGCAAACAATATGTTAAAAATGAAAAAGGCCTTTTGCACAAACAACTAGACTAAGGTCGAATTTATATTATTTGGTTCAAATGACCCAATTCCCAATTTTTCCCTCCCAGGTGGTTCAGATCGGATACGAGCCACAAACGTGTAAGCAGGAAAAATCACTTGGATTCCAATATTCTCTGATCAGTTTCAGGTCTTATTCTTATACGTGTCCCTGGAGCACAAAAGCAGTCATAAGCAGCACAGGTATATTTGTAGCAATAGCCAACAATACATTGTATGAGTCAAAATTAGACATTTTTATTTCATGCCAAAAATCATTAGGATATTAAGATCATGCTCCATGAAGACATTTAGTACATTTTCTACATGAAAACTTAATTTTTGATTAGTAATATGCATTGCTAAGAACTTTATTTGAACAACTTCAAAGATGATTTTCTCAATATTTTCAATATATCAGATTTCAGGGCCTCATTTATAAAATGTTGCACAGAATCCATTCTAAATTTGATCTTTTTCAAATATGCGTACGTGTGATTCAGAAAATGAACGCACGTACAGAAAACGCATGTACATGTCTATTTCAGATATGAAATCTATAAATCGCAAATTATCTTGCGCGCAAATTAATGGTTTCATCTCTCTGCCTTGCAAACGACTTGTAATTAATGTCATCAACATGCAAAAGATCACCAGTCATCATCCAAATTCTTTAATTCAGAACAGCGAGCTGCACAGCTTACATTTCCAAAAACCTGCCGTACTCGAACAAGAAAAAGTGCTACGTCTGCTCAGACCCTGACGTGACGCTAAGCACTTTTCCACGTCAAAGACCGTCTTTATAAATATGAGCACTGGCGTGGATTTAAGCATACACACACTCTAAGATCAAATCCGAGCATACGCATGCTTTGTAAATGAGGCTCCAGATTTTCAAATAGTTGTACCAAATATTGTCCATACATTAACGGAAATATTATTTATTCAGCTGACTAAATCTAAATTTAAAAAAATTGACCCTTATGACTGGTTTTGTGGCCAAAAATGGGGATATAAATCAAGTATTTGTGTGCATGTCCTAATAAAGCACCGCACTTCTGCTGGAGGTGTTGACAGTTCTTTATTTCCCTTTTATAAGGCGGATGGATCCCTGCATATATATATTTATATACAATATATATATACAAGAACTTGCTATATTGGAGAGCTACACCAAGAAGGGGAGAAGGTAACATCATAAACAACACTGACAGGTCATCATCAAAGAAAGAGGGGAATGAGGAGATGTCTAACAGCATTGGATGACTCTGAATGAGAAGGGAAGTGTGTCGATCGATCGCAACCAATAACCTGACCTAATAACTTAAACCTAACAAAACAAACTCAAACCAAAGACACAGATTTCACCCACAGTGCATTTTAAATAGGTTTAGTGGAGAACCATTTACCATAAATATTCTTAAGGAACCGAGATATATAAAAAAAGTGATTTATCAACAACAACAAAACATCATTAGTCTCTCTTTTTAAATGTATTCTTTCTTTTCAATACTCTGCTTGAGTCTTTTTTCCTCTCTCCAAGGCTGACTTCTCCACATGCCTTGTTTCACAAGGGAAAATGATCCAAGCCCAAAAGATACAAAGGTTACAGTTTATTTTATAAAGTCCACTTTAGACATTCAACTAAATATATGTAACTTTGTAACTACGTGTCTACTAACTCTCAGAGTAGACTGTTAGGATTAGGGTTCGCTTCTCATAGTATGTTGTGGACCCATCAAAATAAAGTCTTAGAAGATATTAAGTCTACTAGTTGACATAGTTACGTACCGTTAGTAGAATGTCTAGAGTGGACTATCGAAATAAAGTGTTAGTATAATACTAACAAACAATTGAACAGCACAATCAACGCATCACAAAACGAACACACAACAGCAAAACACATTGTCATTATCTTCATCCAAGAAACCAGTCTTCTTCGGTTCTCCTCTTCAGAACTAGTAATGATCATCATAACCGTCAGAATAACTTCACAGTGTGGTAGAAAGTGAGGTGAGAGCTTTGTAGTCAGGAGAATTCAAAACAAGGTTATAATAAACAGAATTAGGAAACCCAATAGTTCATAGACAAGTATACAAAAATCGCCACATGTAGGTGCTTGTCTTTCCCATCACACTGCTCTGGGAAGGCATTGATTGGCTGGAAATGGATGTATCGTGGCCAGATGCTGACAGAAGTGACCTGACATGGTGTTTTCTCATCAGGGAAAGCGGAGCCAGCAGAGTAATGTGTGAGCGGCAGCTTTTTCTCTCGAAGCGTTTAGGTTCGTTGCCGCAATGCCCGCCTCTTCCTATTGTAGTAGTGACGTAGACCGGTCTGTCTGGAGTAGTTCATCATGTAGTTTTGTTTGCGGGTGCTGTGAAGAGGAACGCAGGCAGAGGTTTAGGAAAGAGTTCTCGTGCGCAATCGCTAGAATTCCCAACAAACTAAAGAATCAAACAGATCGTTCACTCGTAACCTCAAACACGTCATCGTTTCATTTCATGGTCTTTTGGAGCTAGTTTAATTGTTTGGTTAGTGATATAGACAACAATCCGGTTCTTTGAGTGAGTAGTGCTTGAGGTTGGAGCTCGAGGACAGACTGACAAGATGGAAAAAGATCAAGAGACTAATAGTGAGAGGTTGTGAGGAGGACAGACAGAGTCAAACGTAAAACGTGAGAGTCGCTATTGCTTAGCCTGTCATTGCCTCTTCAGTCCGTCAGGTTGGGACCAATGAGCCAGGAACGCAGCCAGGACAGGAATGGGCGTCTGCAAAGCATGAAGGGACAGGAGGGTGGGAGATGGTGCTGAGATGAGGGTGAAGGACCGATGAAAGGGATCTTATCTGTGAGTCTCTGGACTAGTGGAGATACAGCCACGACACACAACATTAGCAATGACTTATGAACACATACAATCACAATTAAGGGACCTGGGACAGGGGAGCAGGCTCGTTACCAAGCATGCACACACATTTGATGTTTGACTGCATTTTAACTGTATTAAGGTTTTGGCAACATCATAACACACATTAAAAACGTTGAAGCAACTTGTTTTAAATATTTTGGAAACCCAGTTAATTTAGTTAAGCAGCACTTTTTAGGTTACCAGACGAAACATTTTTTAAACTGTAGGTTGCATATGCAAGCCATTTGTCACAATGACATGTCACATTAACTTTTCCATTCATTCCACTCCTCCAGGAAGCTTCAAGTTGTATAACGACAAAGATGAGATTAAAGGAATAGATCACCTAAAAATGAACATGTTATCATCGTATTTATTTTTCAATGGGGGGTTTGGTTCGTCAAAATATCTTCTTTTGTGTCCAACGTTATAAATAAGTTTAAACAGGCTTGGGACCACATCTGGGTGAGTAAATGATGACAACATTTTCATTTTTGGGTGAACTATTCCTTTAACACACCACGATAGGACACATGAATTGTGGGAACTGGTGGTGTGAAGTGTGATCACTGTGTAAATTAAGGTTCAGAAAAGAATGCCGTCTTTCTCCCCATTCTCAAGTCATCTGTTCACCCTGTTCAGCGTATCTACATCATTGTCACTTTTGCCCTCGGATGGTCGAATCGTGTCCAGAAGGGTTCACTCTTATACACTAAGTAGCCATATTTAGGGACACCTGTACATCTGCATGCTAATGCAAGTGTCTAATCAGCCAGTCATGACTCTTTGTGGCTATTCTGGGGGCAAAGAGTGTCCAACCCAGAATTAGAAAGATGCACCAGTGAGTGTACGTTGAGTCTTTCATTTCACTGCTACACTATTTTGCTTTATGTTGTCATGAGTACATCCTTTGGCATACAGTGTTGAGCTTAGTTTGTGTCTGACACTCCAGCTGTATATGGGATGGGTTATTACTGTCACATTCTCCAGTGACCTGGATGACTGATTTGACCTGTCTCTGACCCTAATATTTATTATTAATTAATGTATAAAACTCCAAATGAAATGTTAGATCTGTATTGGGAGACATTAGCCTCCAGTTGTGTAGAGGAAAGAGTCTTCAGATTAGATGGGTAGGATACAGGGGATAACAACAATGGAAACAACAGACAGTTTGACATGCACACAGTACTAGACAAAAAACACAATATGGTACACTAAAGCAAATCCTCTAAAATATCCCTGTGGAAAAATCCAGCATATGCTGGTTAGGTGTGTTTTGAAGCATGGCTGCTGGTTTGAGCTGGTTCAAAACATACCTAACCAGCATATGCTGTATTTTTCAACAGGGAAATTTAAACAGGGGAACTGTTTATTGATATACTGTTATAACTTAGTTTCAGTGCTTCTGATTTAACAGCTGTTGCATATTCTTCAAGATGACAATGTATTGCCAACAGCTAATGAACGTGCTGTGCTGCATTTGCAAAATTCTAATAAACTTTAGTTAACTTTTTCATGTGCCGTTTCCTTTATTTTTTCCAGCTGTATGGGGTGATGAGGTCTACAATGATTTACAAGAAAGGTTCAATGAGTGAAGACCAAAGGCAGGGAACACTGGTGCATTCTGGGAACAGCAAAGCACTTACCTGACACTACAGCCATGCCATAGGGAGCAGAATACAGAAGAGAGGAAAGGTTATAAGATGCAGGACAGGGCTGTTGCTGGCTTGCGCAAAGGTCTGGGGGTGGAAGAACCCTGACCTGCACCAGCAGTAGCAGAGCAACAGAGGGAATGCAGTGCCAACAGAGTTGAAAGTTAGGAGTGAAAACAGCAGGGTTCCAAAGAGGAACATACATTTAGGTAGAGGTCAGGAAAGGGAAAGGTTATTGCAGAACAGCGGAGGATGGTGGAGGCAGACGGGTGAGTGCAGGGAACGTGTGGAGGGCAGTGATGAGAGAGAGAGAGAGAGAGAGAGAGAGAGAGAGAGAGACCAGACCTTGAGTGAGAGAGACGGGGACTGAGGTGTGTGTTTGTGTGTGTGTGTGTGTGTGTGTGTGTGTGTGTGGGATGAGAACGGGGAGTGTTTAATGTCTATCAGCAATGCAGCGCTATGTAGAAACTATGGTATTAATAATGAGCGTACTTCATTATAAGCACTTTTCTTACAGGTGTCACCTCTCTGGAAGATTTGACTGATGTCTGAGTGAAGGAGAAATTATTATCATAAGGCTGGTTTGATGTCTGCAGGCTGGAGTACTCACAGAATGACTTCCACATGGTCCAGCGCCCACTGATCGTGCCCTGCGCCCTCGTGCCGCGGCTGCAACCATCGCAACTGCACCCCTCTGACACGAGCCTCACTGTACCAGAGAAACCAACACACCAGTAAATACTCTTCCATAGTGATGCTGTTACAATTACTACAAGCTCCACTAGAGGGCACTCTGTCCTGTAGCTTTGCCATTCACCCCGGACTCCATTTCCCATAATCCTTTGCCTGGACTCATCAAACCTCATCATCAATTCACAACTTTCTCATGCTAAGAGGACTATAAAGATTGCACACACACACACACACATGCACGCACACAGTTGTTTATTGTTAGCCTGTAACATTTACTTGTACCCATGTTTCCTTGCCTTTGTGTTTTTGATCTTGGACTGTTTGCCTGTTTTTTTTTTTGCTGCTTGCCCTGACCTTTGTCTGTTTGTAAAGTACTTTTTTGCCTCTGCCTTGCATTATACAACCTTTGCCTGTTTTGGGTTACTCTTTTGCCTCTGCCTTGCATTATACAACCTTTGCCTGTTTTTGGGTTACTCTTTCGCCTCTGCCTTGCATTATATGACCTTTGCCTGTTTTTGGATTACTCTTTTGCCTCTGCCTTGCATTATACGACCTTTGCCTGTTTTTGGTTTATTCTTTCACCTCTGTCTTGCATTATATGACCTTTGCCTGTTTTTGTATTACTCTTTTGCCTCTGCCTTGCATTATATGACCTTTGCCTGTTTTTGGATTACTCTTTCGCCTCTGCCTTGCATTATACGATCTTTGCCTGTTTTTGGGTTATTCTTTCGCCTCTGTCTTGCATTATATGACCTTTGCCTGTTTTTGGGTTATTCTTTCGCCTCTGTCTTGCATTATATGACCTTTGCCTGTTTTTGGGTTATTCTTTCGCCTCTGTCTTGCATTATATGACCTTTGCCTGTTTTTGGATTACTCTTTCGCCTCTGTCTTGCATTATATGACCTTTGCCTGTTTTTGGATTACTCTTTCGCCTCTGCCTTGCATTATATGACCTTTACCTGTTTTTGGATTACTCTTTTGCCTCTGCCTTGCATTATACGACCTTTGCCTGTTTTTGGGTTACTCTTTCGCCTCTGCCTTGCATTATATTACCTTTGCCTGTTTTGGGGTTACTCTTACGCCTCTGCCTTGAATTATATGACCTTTGCCTGTTTTTGGATTACTCTTTCGCCTCTGCCTTGCATTATATGACCTTTACCTGTTTTTGGATTACTCTTTTGCCTCTGCCTTGCATTATACGACCTTTGCCTGTTTTTGGGTTACTCTTTCGCCTCTGCCTTGCATTATATGACCTTTGCCTGTTTTTGGATTACTCTTTCGCCTCTGCCTTGCATTATATGTCCTTTGCCTGTTTTTGGATTACTCTTTTGCCTCTGACTTGCATTATATGACCTTTGCCTGCTTTTGGATTACTCTTTTGTCTTTGCCTTGAATGATATTGTTTGCTGGAATTCGACCCTGCCTGTCTGACTGCGTTTTAAACAAAGCCTGCATTTGGATCCACACCTCACTTGTCATGAGTCCCTCATCTTACAGATGCAGTTCAGATGTAATTCAGAAGAACATTTTGGTACAATATTAAATCTTAAAATAAAACACAATGGTCCTTCAAAATAGACGAGAATGACTCTAAGCATGTACGTGTAATGACATTTGTTAACAGCAATTAGATGTTCCAAACACATACACATAATATTGTTCAAAATTTTTTCACAAAGCTCAAAGTCTTGTGGAAGCACAAACATTTGGGACATGTTTGAGATATTTGCAGAGAAAGAGACCAGTGAAGCATGAGTTTTTCAGGCATCCCAATAAGGACATCATATTCATAGATTGCCGCTGAACTCACAGAAGGAACACGAGAGAGACTGGTTTTCCCCAGAGGGACACAGGTGTGGGTAAAGGACCAAAACCAGCAGATAAACCAAACCTTACAGACCCAGAACTAGTCCAGGAGAAAACTTGACTGGAAGGATTCCCTTGATGTGATGAAGCTCTGGTTCATGCTCTAACCAGATTGAGAGTCAAAATGGTTTCTCTTACAGTATATTCTGACCTGTTCCAGCAGGTCATAGATGTCAGGAACAAAATTCATCAATGGAGTGAATCTTTCAAATTACATGAGTTACTTTCTCACTCGGACACCTAGAGGCCAATCTGCACGTGTTCAATTACCCTTTACCGAACAGTTCAACTTGCTGCAAGTAAAACAGCTATGTACCTCCCTCAGTTTACCACCTACAAACAGACAAACCTGTTGAATGTTAAGTCCAAACTGCGAGAGAATGCATGGACGCGTGTGGCTGAGGATGGATCTGCAGGCTTGGTATCACAGTAAGGATTGGTGTCAGTGAGGGGGTAATTGAGCCTAACTTTGAGAGTAATAAAAAAAAAGGTTGGGAAACACTACAAAATAAAAAATCATTAACATTCCTGGAGTCATCATTAGCCAGTGACCCTTCTGAGGCAAACAGGTATAGTGCATGTTATGTATGAGTGTAACTGAAACAGAGAAGCCAATGGATCAGCTCCATCAAAGCCACAGATTCTGCATTTCCATAAACAGAATGACATCTCCAAGTTCCAACACTTACCCGATGCCCAGAGTGGACGAACTGATGGACTGCCTAGGTAAGGTACATTTCATATAACATAATAGACAGCAGGCAGAGAGGATGACAACCTTCTAAGTTCCCTTTCCACACATTTAAATTTTTAATGGGATTTAATGTGATAGTCAGAGCACTGCCCACAAGGCTACTGTGTCTCCAATAAACAGATATAGCATTTGCCTTTAAGAATCCACTATCTTTTGGGAAGAGCAAAGGGTGTTAACACTAGCACATTGTGACTCCAATAACATGAACTGCTTTGTTCCCCCTGATTCTTATCCTTAAAGTTAGATAAATTCTACAGAACTCCCAGGAAAAACAAGTATCTAACTTACCTGACCATGCAGCTGAGATAGGAGAGAAGGCCTGAGTAGACTTCATTTACTTGTTTTAGAGTCAAATGAGTGTGCAAGACCTTCTAAGAATACTCCATTGACCATATTTTACTTTCTTCACACACACTGTCCACAAGCTGGAGTGAGGGGTATAGTGAAGTATAGTGATATGACAGATCTTCACTTGCATACTTCTACACACAACAGAAACAAAATGGAGCACATTCTCTTCATATACATTTCGAGAACCGTATATGCTTAATGAGCACTGTTTGTGACACAACAATATTTATCAATTCTATCATGTACCTTATGGTATTAAGGCACATGAATGCATAAGTGATTCAGAATAATGTTTGAAATCTATGCGTTCAGCACATTGCCAAGATTACTTTGGAAGTCTTTTGGAAAGTGATTAATGCACAGGCAAAATCACGTTTTAACT
Source organism: Schizopygopsis pylzovi (assembly GCA_027422435.1). Taxonomy (NCBI): domain Eukaryota; kingdom Metazoa; phylum Chordata; class Actinopteri; order Cypriniformes; family Cyprinidae; genus Schizopygopsis; species Schizopygopsis pylzovi. The sequence continues at coordinate 35,863,434 of CM049824.1, read as the reverse complement.
GTGAACTTCAAATGCAAATAATATCACTGGATCAGAAAGGTGCCAAAGTGCAATCTCCTCCTTTTGAGGAAGGTGTAAAAAGTGTTAAAAAAAAGAGTGATTTTGGGAGGTTTTGAGTTCAGGGAGTCTGGAGATACAAGTTCTGAGAACTTGTATCTTGTGGAGCATCTTGCCCCACAACATTCCCTTTAAGACTCCTCCATCTGAATATTTTAGATTTTCAGGGCTTCAGAACTGTCACCTCAAAGGTACCTTCATCTACATGATCCAGACTACAAGGACCAAGAAGGTCCTTCAGCACTTCATATTCAAGGCCATAAATTAAATCCAACTTCTCCCCCCCCCCACTGCTACACTGACCAGCACTACCATCACTGACCACCAGACTTAGCATTTGGATTTGTGCAACGTAACTGGATATTCTAATATGCAATATATATTGACTAACTGATAACAAATGAATTACATCCTGTTCTTCATTTGTGTTGGTCTCATTCTTCCAGTACACTGATGTTTCTCAAACTGAATTTCAAACAAGAACAATGAACACAAGCCATTCAACACATTTGGCAGATACTTTTATCCAAAGCAACACACATTGCATTAGACCAGAGGTGTCCAAACTCGGTCCTGGAGGGCAGGTGTCCTGCAGAGTTTAGCTCCAACCCTAATTAAACACACCTGAAGCAGCTAGTCAAGATCTTACTAGGCATACTAGAAGCTTCCATGCAGGTGTGTTGAGGCAAGTTGGAGTTAAACTCTGCAGGACCGAGTTTGGACAGCCCTGCATTAGACGTATGCGTTTTACCAGTTCATGCACCCCATGGGAATTGAACCCATGATCTTGACGTTGTTAGCACCGTACTCTACTGCTAGAGCTACAGGAACAACACGCAAGCAATTCAGCATTATTTATAACATAATGGAATTCTTGTAATGCATGTTTGCAGACTCACAGTGGGATGTTGTAGGACACTCTCTGGGCTTTGATGAAATCTTTTGGCTGGTGTTGAGCAATGACGTGCCAACTAACTCCATTATTGACGCTGTACTGGAGAAGCACGGCCCGGTCGACTGTATCCGCCTGATCCAGTGCAGCATTACAGCTGTCCGTTTGCGACACGCTGCCTATCTGCAGCACGAACATGATCTTACTGGAGGAGAAAGATGTGGAGAGGATGGTGACGGATTGCATTGATGACTGAAACGAGCAAGAAAACGAAATTATGTCTTGAATAGTTTTTATTGCTATACCTAGCACGGGTCAGATCCAGAGGTCTAGTGATGGCTTGTCTGATCTTGCAGCCGTTGAAGTACAACGAGTCCCCGTGAGCGTGAGGAGAGAGCTGACCGCATCCGCTGCCCACACCGCCGCCCTGAATCAAACTCCAGCTCTCCTGAGACACCGAACCAGACTCAAAGTTATCCTTTATCGAGCTTGGCAGCTCACTGCTGGACAAAGAGCAGTCATCACCTGAGAAAGACAAAAGCTGTTCCTGTTTGTTCTGTTGTAAACTTCACGGAATCACAGAGTTATAGAAAACTGACGCCCACCGTGATGGCCTTCATCACAGATGCAGACGGGTCCGCTGGTACAGTAGCCGTGACCGCTGCACAGCCCAGGACATGCTTCCCCGATGTACACTTGATCCACGGCCCAGCTGTAGCGCTCGCCAGGGGCCTCGTGCTGGATCCAGCGAAACTGTGTTGCACTGAACACATGAAGGATAGTCTGATATTTATAGACTTGTGCATTAAAGGCTGAATACCTGAGACCAGCTTATGGATAAGTCCTTTTAACAACTAACTACCTCCACACATCCTAATGTTGCCATTATCAATATCGTGGTATCGCAATAGCTGTCTCGATATTATCGTGGTCACATGATGATATGAAACGATAGGTCTTCCGGGAAAAAAGTGTAGACTTTTAAAATAATATTTAAACTTGAATGCAGTGAACTTGTTTATTGCATGTGCTGCTGTGAGTTTAGCGCGTGTTAGGGAACGCAACAGCCACATTTAGGCTTTATTTTCACATTCATATTAATTCCCAACATTTAAATGGGCAGATGATTACAGCACTTCACTAGATTTGTAGTGAGATGTGTTTTTGTAAGCCTGTTTTCACTGAAGCTGAAGTTTTCCTTCAAGATAAAAACTCTACTGCCGTTTCCGTCAAAATAAAAGCTTAAAGTGCGGTATGCATTGCTGACAGCTAGCGGTTTAAATGCAGTCCAAATTCAAAATATCTCTTTCAAGTGTAGAAATTAGGCAAGAAGTATTGTATTTTCCCTACTGTAGAGTAAAACAAAAATAATATACCTATGAAACATTCATTTTTATTTATTTTACAGTGCAATTGTTTTACAATATATAGGTATTAATTCCATAGGAATAACAATAATATAAAATTGTTAATATTAATATATTCTAATGTGTTTGGCTTCCTAAAACACCAGTGTGAATGTAATTTAGACTGAGACAAAAAGTTCCCTCTTAAAGTTCAGGTTCAAGTCTATTCACTTACTTTTTCTGACTTAAGTTTTATTAGTTAAGAACAGCTATTAATTTTGCTATTAATTTTGAACACTGCATTACGTGCATTAGATGGAAGAATTTAACTTTAAAATGTACAAAATTCTCATTTTTTCCCCCCAAGTTTTCATTTTTTTTTTAAATATCGCAATAAATATCGTATCGTGGACTTCATATCGTGATATTATCGTATCTTAATATTTTTATACGGTTACATTCCTATAATGCAATATCTCAAAGAGACCATTGAAGGGATCATTTAGGGAGCCTATAAGCCATACCCAGATGACACATGGTCAGGCAGCTGAATGGTGACTCTGGTCCACACTGAACTGTTGACAGGACTGTAGATAGTGGACTCGTGGAACTGGAAAGGTGAGCAGCCCATGTTGTTGACAGAAGAAGGGAGACAGGCGGACTGGACCGGCTGCCACACATCTGACCTGTGGAAGAAAGGAACTTCATTACTAGACAACATATTACCACCTTTATTTTTCCACTCCTCTTTCTCTTTCTCACAAGATAACGGTCATTAACACTGGGCTTTGAAAATAGATCCGGGTGTCCAATCTTGTGCCTTCAGGGCAACTGTCCTGCAGAGCTCATCTCCAACCCCAATTAAACACACCGGAACAAAGTTCTTCAGGATTACTAGAATCTTCAGAGTAGTTGTGCTGAGACAAGTTGAAGCTAAACTCTGCAGGACCAGGATTGAAAACCCATGCAATAGATAAGAGGAGAAAGTTACATAAATAAAGGAGTGAAGGGGCTTCACATGCACATCTGTCATCTGTACTCACCTGGCATCCTTCCTATACTGTAAAAGCACTGAATGACGATCATCACATCGGTCTGCCTCACAGCCAACCACAATCTAAAGTGGATAAAAACCAGAGTCACTGTATTTCTGTGTGAAAACTGAATGATCTCAAACAGGGGCAGTAATAGGGTGAGTAGATATCCGGGGCTTAGCCAAGAGACATCCATATGTGTCAGAATACACGGGATAAACTCATAAAGGTATGTATAATTAAACATGCAGGGCACTATATGCTTATTTTTGCTACACATAAAATGCACGTGTAGAAAATGCATGTTCCTGTGGCTCAGTGGTTAGAGCATTGCGTTAGCAGCGCAAAGGTTGTGGGTTCGATTCCCAGGGAACACACATACGGACAAAAAACTGTATAGCCTGAATGCACTGTAAGGATAAAAGCGTCTGCTAAATGCATAAATGTAAATGTAATGCTACAAATGCACATACAAATCGCATGAATAATGTTATGAGATTAATGTTTTAAATATAAAAAGTGGAACATAGAAATGAGAGAAAAAAAATATAAATGACACTTAAATATGAAACTAAAATTGCCAGTAGGTGGCAGAAAGCCACTGTCTTAATAAGTGAGTCGCTGATTCATTTATTCAATCGATTCAAAAAAGCTGATTGATTCAGGAACGAAGTGACACTCATTCTTATCTCACATGCTATTTAGCATGGATAGTATGAACAATGGGACGCAGGGTAAGAAACCATTTTTATGAATGTATTACATTTACGCATTTAGCAGACGCTTTTATCCAAAGCGACTTACAGTGCATTCAGGTTATACATTTTTCATTAGTATTATTATGAATCAACCGATAATTTAGTGATGATGTGTACAGTGCATGGTAATAAAACACCCTTAGCGCCGCCCCGATCTCAAACATATTGTGCTCAAACCTTGAACTGTAAGATGTATCCCGGCTGAACAATGAGTTCTCGGGTCACCAGGATGTTGTGCGACCCGTCTTGGTTCTTGTTGGGCCAATACAAGTGGAACGACGGGTTTCCGCAGAAGCCGGCCGTACGGACAGCATTGGGATAGAAGCTCCAACTCTCTTCGTGAGAGACTCCCTCTGGAGGAAGGAGAACATTAGTTCAGCTCTACAATATGGACAGTAGGCCATTTTATTTAATGGTTCCATTGCTCTAGACTTCAGGATATCTCAGATAGTGGAGTAACACGTGACTCACCGTCATCGAAGGTGTCCAGGAGGGTGCTGGGGTTGATGTCAGAGCCTCCCACGAGGATGTTGTCTAAAGCCCACTGAGCACGCTCCGCATTCGAACGGACCAGGCCCGACAGCAGTGAGAACGGCTGCCACCATCGCAGGCGGGTGGCGTTGGTCAGCGCTGTCTCCGGCAACACGATGTAATCTCTCCTCACTGATATGTACTTCAGATAGTCCATCTCATGGAGCAACGTCCAAGACACACCTTGCAGAGAGAACAACTCACTCCATTTATATGACTTGTGTAGACTAATATGATTTTGCATTTGTGTTATTATTAAAGAAACATACCTCCATCAATAGAATAATCCAATAACACGCCCTCTTTCCGACAGGTTGGACGATGACACAGAGTAACGTTCTCCTCACTGCCGATTTTAGCCCAGTACTCCACAAACCTGTATGGCAGCACAGCCATATGTTATTAATATGAGGATACACACAGATTTGGGCAGCATTAAGAATAGCATTTAATTAGAATAGGGATGTTAATTTTGGATATTTCTCCGATAACCGACACTCGTTTATTATCCACGTCACCCTATAATGCCATTTTGGAGGGCATCAAACAGTATGCGCATGCTTTGATCTGAACGTAAACAATGTATTTGTCAGCATTCGTGGTGTATAGGTATACAGTATACGTTGTTTACGTATGTGAGACTCTCCAAAATGGCACTATAGGGTGACACGGAGGAGATTATCATTATTATTTTTGTTTTCTTTGTGCAGTATTCTCGAAGTTTCATACATTTTTCGATTGAACCACTGATGTCGCTGCTTTGCTGATGTTTTGGTACCTTTCTGGGCCTTGATCGTGTAAGGACCCTTGCTGTCTATAGAGGATCAGAAAGGTCTCGGAAATTAATCAAAAATATCTTAACTTATGCTCAGAAGATGAACGAAGGGCTTACGGGTTTGGAATGACACAACGGTGAGTAATTAATGACAGAATTGTCATTTTTGAGTGAACTATCCCTTTAAGGGTTAGGGTTCTCTCTGAGGCCTGCAGAATAAAGGGGCTCTGCACTTTTCATTCCATTGACTTCCATTCATTCGCATGTGAATGCGTCAGACCGGAAACTCATGCGAAAAGTTTCGCATTTCGCTAAGTTCAAGCTTGGTGAACTTTAACCTGCAAATTAGCATCAAGCCAAGTGACCAACAGCAGATCGATACGTCACAGCATGACCTCGTAACTGAATTAAATGAACATGAATTTAAAACTGCAGCGCAGAGTAGATTGTATATTTTTAGATGTATTATAATTTGTTATGTGTTGAATTTAAGTTTTTAAAAAGACGCTGCATGCATGCTCAAAGTCTAATTTGACCGCGGCTTAAAGGCCTTTGATGTCTGTGAGACCTTGAAGGGTTTGGTCTTAGAAAGGAAAATGCTCAGTGTAGTTACTTCGCCCCACGCAGGTCCAGATCACTGGTGACCGCCTGTCTGGCCTCTGCACCATTGAAGTACAGAGCCATTCCCTCCACCAGCACCCTGCAGTCGGTACAGGGGTATCCACCTTCCAGCATCTGCCACTGCGGCCCCGGGGCCCCATCCCAGTCAAAGCGCTCCTTCAGAGACGCCTGCTGGGGACACAAGGAAAGCCTGATGTTTGCGGAGCTCGCGTGTACATGTCTGTAGTGTTGTCAAAAGTACAGACCGTCATACCAGTCGGTGCTGAAGTTTTAAAAACGTCCATTTCCCGCTAAGATCTGAGCTGATTCTTAAACAGCACTGATTGGTCATAGTGTTCACGTGCTCAACAGATACGTCTGGGATTGGCTACAATGAGTATGTTTTCATGGACAACAATAATTTGATTTTAACACGATTAAGACAATACTCTGATTGAGAATCTACCATGTAAACAGAGATTTTTAATGACCTTAATCCAGCTAAAGTCTTACACAAATCAAATGAAGACATTGAGCATTCCTATTTTAGTCGCGTTATCGAAGACATGTACACACCTTAATCACACTATTACCGTCGAGTAGGACTGTTTTAGCCACTGTGGTCAACCGTTTGACAGCAAACAAAAGAGCATGGCTTCAACAACATGAAGCAACATTATTAGATCCACTGAATTCAAACACTCCCGTGTGTTTCTGTGTGAGCACTCCGCTGGATGAAGAGATGATCATTGTAGCCAATCACAGTCGTATCTGTTGAGCACGTGAACACTAGGACCAATCAGCGCCGTGTCAGAATCTGCTCAACAGCGCTCAAATCTTAACGGGAATGGACCTTTTTGAAATTTCAGTACCAGTCGGTATTTTTGACAACACTAGTGCTGTGTGGCACTGGGCTCTGGTTTACCTTCAGCGTGGTGCTGGCATAGCAGTTGGGTCCAGTGAAGCCCGGGTCACAGAGGCAGTGCTGGTCCAGACAGTCTCCATGACCTCCACAGTGGTTTTCACAAGCAGGTCCGATGTAGAAGTTCTCCACTGCCCACTGTGTATCTGAATGCCTCTGATAAAAGCGGAAGCGCACGGTTCTGTGAACGACACCAGAATATCCATCACTCACCTGAAGATAATCGAGAACTCTCTTCCCTACATGTGCACTTGCAAAATTGACTTTTCAAAGCAAAAATGAAGATTAGATGCATTTGACTTTGTGTCTGAAATTTGACCCTGGAGCACAAAACCAGTCACAAGGGTCCATTTTTGGAAATTGAGATTTATGCATCATCTGAAAGCTGAATAAATAGCTTTCCATTGATGTATGGTTTGGACAATATTTGAAAATCTGGAATCTGAGGGTGCAAAAAAATCTAAATATTGAGAAAATCATCTTTAAAGTTGTTCAAATGAAGTTCTTAGCAATGCATATTACTAAGTTTTGATATATTTATGGTAGGAATATCTTCATGGAAAATGATCTTAATATCCTAATGATTTTTGGCATAAAAGAAAATGTAATAATTTTGACCCATACAATGTATTGTTGGCTATTGCTACAAATATACCTGTGCTGCTTATGACTGCTTTTGTGCTCCAGAGTCACGCATGTGGTTGAGTTGGTTAATATAACCAGTACAAGGACAACTGATTGACTTCTACCGGATGCTGTGTTTTTGCTATTTGTGAACCTGTGCTGACATGATGAATACAAGATATAAAACTGGTTTATTCTCCTTCAGAAATTACTCTAGCCCTCAGTAAGTGATTTCAGCGATGTGTCCAAAGCAGTGTCTGCGATATCTCACGTGTCTGCGAGACTGTCTGGTAGAGGATAAACCGCTCGCTTCCATCCATCGGCCGGGAAGAACACAGACGGCTGCGACACCTGCCCGGCACAGCGAGGATCTGCAGGTAAACACTGAGGCACCAGGTACTTCCAGGTCACCCCGAAGTTCACAGAGTACTGAACGTGAACCTGTCTCTCTGCAGGCTTCTCCGGCACACTGCAGCCAACCGCAATCTGACAAACAACACATCTGTGTGCATTATGACTACAACGCGGCATAGAAACCGATGCCTAAACAAATGCGTGATTGACGGAGAGCATGCGTGCATCAGTGAGAGTTTACCTTGAATTGCATGACCCAGCCTTTGGCAGGAACGATGTCATGTGTGACGGCATACACCTCCTGTCCATCCGTGTTTCCGCACACCATCACGCCATCTGGAGAGCTGCAGAAACGCTTCACGGAGCAATCTTCAGAAAACAGCCAGTGATCGCTCACTGAAATTATAGAAATTCAGATGAATATAAAAAAGAAGTGAGTAAGGATGAGTTACGGTTACAGTGATCATGTGTCTTTGACTGATGGAGGTTTGCACTGCACATGTTAAACTAATTTAGAAAGACAAACATCCACATAGATATATAATACAACACAATAATTTGCAAATGTAATGTACAATTAGTTTTTCCCCTCTAAGACTCATTTCGGAATATTTAGGTATTTTTCATAACTCTTCACACACAGTGAGCACAACAGCATCTACAGTCAGTGAGTGAGTGTGTGTGTGTGTGTGTGTGTGTGTGTGTGAGAGAGAGTGAGTGAGTGAGTGTGTGTGTATCTGTAGACGTGATCTTGTACTGATGGTCTCCTCGTGGATGTTGGATGAGCTGCTGTGTCGTGTGTGTGTGTGTGTGTGAGTGTGTGAGTGAGTGTCGTGTGTGTGTGTATCTGTAGACGTGATCTTGTACCGATGATCTCCTCGTGGATGGTGGATGAGCTGCTGTGTCATGTGTGTGTGTGTGTGTGTGTGAGTGTGTGTGAGTGTGTGTGTGTGTGTGTGTGTGTGTGTATCTGTAGACGTGATCTTGTACCGATGGTCTCCTCGTGGATGGTGGATGAGCTGCTGTGTCGTGTGTGTGTGTATCTGTAGAGTGATCTGTACGATGTCCTCGTGGATGTGTGAGTGTGTGTGTGTGTGTGTGTGTGTGAGAGTGTGTGTGTGTGTGTGTGTGTGTGTGTGTGTGTGTGTGCATATCTGTAGACGTGATCTTGTACCGATGGTCTCCTCGTGGATGGTTGGATGAGCTGCTGTGTGTGTGTGTGAGTGTGGTGTGAGTGTGAGAGTGAGTGTGTGTGACTGTGGTGTGTGTGTGTGTGTGTGTGTGTGTGTGTAGACGTGAGTCTTGTACCGATGGTCTCCTCGTGGATGGTGGATGAGCTGCTGTGTCGTGTGTGTGTGTGTTTGTGTGTGTGAGGGTGAGTGTGAGTGTGTGTGTGTGTGTGTGTGTGCATATCTGTAGACGTGATCTTGTACCGATGGTCTCCTCGTGGATGGTGGATGAGCTGCTGTGTCGTGTGTGTGTGATTGTGTGTGATGGGTGTGTGTGTTGTGTGTGTGTAGGTGTGTGAGTGATGTTGTGTGGTTGTGGTGTGTGGATGTAGCTGCTTCGTGCTCCCGTGTGTGTGCTGGTCGTGTGTGTGTGCCTCGGCCGGGTCATCTCTGTAGAGGCTAGTCCGATCGGTCTCCACGTGCTGATGTCTGCGTGAGCCTCTGAGCGGGTGATATCCGAGCCCAGTCCTCCGTGGCCCCGTCATGCTGCGGCTGCCACCAGCGGATCGGACGCTCCAACACGTGTCAGCAGGTGGCGTGACATGTACTACAGTGAAAACTTCACATTATCAGTGTATCACTCAGCTGGATTTAATGACATCTGTATCATGTCCCTCGTCTGCTACACAGCATGAGTGCCATTCCTCTCTACTGCAGCTGATTATTGCACTTACACATTGAAAAGACAGTGCATGTAAGGATAAGTATTTCAAGCAGTTCTACACTGCACTGTTGTCTCGTGTTGTTATTATGTTACATGTTTAATTAAGTGAGAAGACTCCCCAGCATATGCTGTTTTTTCCAACAGGGTCCAGTTACATCTGCAGAGAGATGCGTTGTACGCATGCAGAGCTGTATAATATGCATGGAGCACAAGGTCGATCTGGGAATTGTAAGAATGGTTCAAATCAAGAATATCACAGTTCTAGCAGAGAGACTCACTCAGGCTTGCTGTACTGATCGTAGAAGATCTCGGTCAGCAGATTCCAGCTGATCCCGGCGTTCACACTGAACTCCAGCAGAACGCCCTGATCTCGATTGCTGGGTGCGATCATACAGCCGTACATGAAGTAGAACTGGATGAATTCAGCACTGGTCAGATTCAAATCCACCGTCACCAGCTGACGAGAGCAGCTCTGGACATTGGACAAACAACAGCAATGACACTCAGATTCATTCAAAACTACCATCGCTTACACAAACACTACTGTAGCAATACTCTCATATACACTGAAACATTATGGTAGGTGGACAGAGACTTTCCTTCAACAACTGATTTTCATGGAAAGGTTTTGCTGAATAAACTCTTCAGAGAGTTTGCTCAAAGGCAGCTAACTGCGGGAAGATTTCATGGTCTGATGAAAGTAAAATTGAGCTTTTGTGCCTCATTTTGAAGCTCACATTGCGGTGAGAACAGCATCCCTACGGTGAAAGACAGCAGGGATGGGAAACTCATAAACTGAGAATGAAAAATAGATGGGCCAACGATAAAAAAAAAGCCTTTGAGGAAAACAAGCTGCAATCCTAAGACTCCTGGGACACAATCTTCAGGAAAATAAGCTTTTTGCCAACGGCCATCCTCTGTATTAATTCTGGGAGCTGGAATAGTTATGAATTTGGTTATTTTGTTTTTATCTATAGTTAGTAAACTGCCATGATATTATGATTTCATGCTGCAACAGTGTCCTTTTAGGACAGCGAGTCACTGTGAATGTGAGAAATTCCTCAGACTGGAACAGAGACTGAAGGACGGACGGTTTTACCCCACTGAAGTGCAGCGCTGATCCTGAGGCCACGGCTCCACAGACCATGCTGATCTTGCCGCCGGTCAGCAGGTGCCAGTGATTGAGCGCCGGAGCTCGACTGAAACTGTCCTTGAGCTGAGCGGGTAGAGAGAGCAGAGGCTCATCGCAGAGCTCTCCGCCCCACTCAGGGTCACATCTGAAAGACAAGAGCCGTGAGGAACAGGAATGACTTGCAGCAGGCATTATGTGCTAGGGATGTAACGATGAACCGTGAGCCGGTTGAAAATCGATCCATATGTGACGATTCAAATTGGTTGAGATGATAAAGAAATCTCGATTCAATTAGGGGTTGGAGTTTATATGAATGTATGTCTGAGGGGAACTTACTGTCTTTAGAAAAGTTTAGATGTTTTTTTTTCTTTTCGTCTCGCCTCTGTATTATGCATATTAAAGTTCATAAGTGCAGCGCTGCTTTGTTTACAGTGGTAACCAAGGAAACACTGTATCATTGCTGTTCATAAGTACAGCGCTGCTTTGTTTACAGCGATAACCAAGGAAACACTGTATCGTTGCTGTTTATAAGTGCAGCGCTGCTTTGTTTACAGAGGTAACCAAGGAAACACTGTATCATTGCTGTTCATAAGTACAGCGCTGCTTTGTTTACAGCGATAACCAAGGAAACACTGTATCATTGCTGTTTATAAGTGCAGCGCTGCTTTGTTTACAGCGGTAACCAAGGAAACACTGTATCATTGCTGTTCATAAGTACAGCGCTGCTTTGTTTACAGCGATAACCAAGGAAACACTGTATCATTGCTGTTTATAAGTGCAGCGCTGCTTTGTTTACAGAGGTAACCAAGCAAACACTGTATCATTGCTGTTCATAAGTACAGCGCTGCTTTGTTTACAGCGATAACCAAGGAAACACTGTATCATTGCTGTTTATAAGTGCAGCGCTGCTTTGTTTACAGAGGTAACCAAGGAAACACTGTATCATTGCTGTTCATAAGTACAGCGCTGCTTTGTTTACAGCGATAACCAAGGAAACACTGTATCATTGCTGTTTATAAGTGCAGCGCTGCTTTGTTTACAGCGGTAACCAAGGAAAAGATGGTCCAAAAGCCCTGACCCGTTGGAAGAACCCCCTCTGGCTAAAGCAAGGCGTGACTCTAGACACGGCGCACAGAAGGAAGGTTGTCACGACAGACGCTTCCAACAAGGGTTGGGGAGCGCTGTGCAACGGCAAACCGACCTTCGATCTATGGGCCGAGGAGGAATCGACCCTGCACATCAACTGCTTAGAAATGCTAGCAGTATGTCAGGCCTGTCAATTCATCCTACCGGACATACGGGGACACCATGTGCTAGTACGCTCAGACAAGCACGTCTGTGGTATCATACATAAAACACCAGGGCGGTCTCGTCTCGAAGTGACTCTGCATGCTGGTGAACTACCCTCTTGTGTGGGCACAGAACAATCTGCACTCGCTGAAGGCAACGCATGTGCTGGGCAAACTGAACCAAGGAGCAGGCATGTTGTCGAGGAACGTCTCTTCAGAGGAATGGACGCTTCACCAGCTCGCGGTTCAGAAAATTTGGGAAAACTTTGGCAAGGCTCGAGTAGACCTCTTCGCCTGCAAAGACAACTCTCACTGCCCAATCTTTTTTACAAGGAGCACAGATGCACTGGCCCATGAATGGCCCAGCCTTCTGCTCTATGCTTTTCCCCCAATCGCTCTGCTACTGCAGGTACTCAGACGAGTCAGGGAACGACGGCACAAGTTTCTATTAATAGCCCCCCTCTGGAGGAACCAACCGTGGGTGTCACAATTATTCCAGCTGCTAACAGCAGACCCGTGGCCAATTCCCTTGAAACAGGACCTCCTCTCTCAAGCGAACGGCATGATATGGGATCCACGGCCTGAGCTATGGGCCCTGCATGTGTGGCCGCTCGACGGGAGCCTTTCAGCCTCCCCGAGCGTGTCCTAAACACTATGGCAGAAGCTAGAGCCCCGTCTACTAGATGCCTCTACGCTCTGAAATGGTCCTTTTTCTTGGCTTGGTGTCAAGACCGCAACTTAGAACCGGTCACCTCCGAAGTATCAGTGGTTCTGTCGTTTCTGCAAGAGATGCTGGACAAACAGCGCTCTTCATCCACCATCAAAGTTTATACGGCAGCTATAGTGGCTTTCCACACCCCTGTTGCTAGCTGCTTGGTGGGCAGAGATAGTATGGTAATTCAATTCTTACGAGGTGCCAGGAGAATGAATCCTCCGCGTCCTTGTACAGTTCCTCCTTGGGACTTACCGACTGTACTGAGGGGCCCTAATAGGGCCCCCTTTGAACCATTGCAATCTTCGAGCCTCAGAGTGCTCTTGCTGAAAACCGCCCTGCTGCTAGCATTGGCGTCGGTCAAGCGAGTAGGAGACCTGCAGGCCCTCTCCATCAACCCGGCTTCCATCAACCTCCATCAATTCCAGGCATAACGATTCTAAGGTCATCCTGAAATCACGGCTGGGTTATTTACCTAAGGTGCTCTCCACTCCGTTTAGAGCCCGGGTCATAGCGCTTACCGCTTTTTCTCCCCCGGCAGACAGCCAGGAATCCCTGCTCTGTCCTGTCAGGGCCTTGAAAATCTATATCGAGCGTTCTGCCTCATACAGAAAGTCAGAACAGCTTTTTGTTGGCTTCGGTAACCATGCTAAATGTGGCCCTGTTACGAAGCATAGATTTTCTAGGTGGTTAGTGGATGCTATTACATTAGCATACTCCTCCGTGGGGTCACAGTGCCCCATCAGCCCACTCCACCAGAGGTATCGCCTCTTCCTGGGCGTGGTCCAGCAGGGTGTCCATGTCAGACATTTGTGAGGCGGCCGGCTGGTCCTCACCATCCACATTTGTAAGGTTTTACAACCTGGATGTCCCTGCGGTGCAGGCCACAGTCCTTTCCGCTTAAATAGCAATATTCTGGGTTCACTTGACCAACATTGCTCAAGCCCCCTCTTTTGCTTGGTCTGTCCATAAACTGTATGGACACCAAGTTTCCTTATGGGACGACACCCGAGCCACGGATGACCCCTCTGGGCTCACCCTGTGCTTGGTGTATTCTATGGACTGCCCTGGGTCTAATCCCACGTGAGTCTTGGTTTCGAGTCGCTCCGCACCATAGCACGGCGTGATTGGACTGGTTCCCATTTAGCGTCGAAATCAACGCAGTACGAGTGTAATCTCGAAAGGGAATGTACTCGGTTACTATCGTAACCTCAGTTCCCTGAGATATGGGAATGAGTACTGCGTTCCTGGCCGTGCTATGAACTGCATGCCTCGGTTGCTTCCTTCGAATAAATCTGAGTCGCAGTGGCTAGAGCAGCTGTTTATACAGCCAGACGCCCCTCCCATTTTGGGGGGCTATGGCGGGCTGAATAGCCATTGGCTCGCTCGCCACAGTCGTGATTGGTTTATTTAAAAAAATAAACAACAATAATCAACGTGCAGTTATAACTGCATGATTGAATTAGGCTTCAGTTGAAGAGGAAAAAATTGTTTTTCTCATACAGCGTCGAAATCGACACAGTACTCATTCCCATATCTCAGGGAACCGAGGTTACGATAGTAACCGAGTACGTTTCATTTCATGCAGAAATGATGTATACAGTAGTTTCACAAAACTAAAGTCAGACCATTCTGTTTTTGCTTCAAATTTTTAAAATGATACAATCTAATTTAGATTAAAAACTGCTCTGCAGCATCTTTGTTAGGATGATGATTAAAATGCAACTGTTGCCTCTAATTTTAAATTGAAAGAGCGCAGACAAAGCCTTAGTTTATATGAAGATATTTATTTTATTTGTGTTATTTATTTGATTTGGAGCTTGTTTTAAAATTTCAATTTTGTTTTGTTATTTAGCCTACATTTACATTATACAGGGCTCTAGACTAACTTTTTGCACTGGTTGTACTGGTGCGCCTAACTTTTTTTCTTAGGTGCACCAGCACAAAAGTTAGGTGCACCCAAATGTTCATATAGGCAATATTGACTAGTAAACGATTAACTAACAATCTGGTCAACATAACATTCTTTATTTGAAGCACAATTCTACAAGAAAGGTAACTTACAGAAAAAGTGTTGGTGCTTAAAGTGCTTAAAGTTAAAACCTCTCAAGATAAATGAAATAAAAATAAAATCTAAATTAAGTGTTTGAAGGGTGTCAAACTGAACCTCTCATGGCTCAATGTCTTATGGACTATCCTTCATTGCAGTCACATGCCCCTCGGATGGACAACTCCTGTAGTTTGGTGTTCTTGATCTTTGGCCTTGGCTAAACCAGCTGGCCACACTCTCTCTAGCATCAACATCTTCCAGACTTGGCCCCTCTACACTGAGTCTTATCAGATCTTCCACTGTGTCTGAATGAAGGGATGCTCTAGTGCAGTGCTCCCCACCTATAAACCTATAAAACCTATAAAAACCTATAAAACAATCCGGCGCCCCCATCCCACCTCAGACTACCAAATAATTCAGGATTCCTGCAGGATCTCATCTGTTTAAAAAAATAGACGACATCTGTGACTGCAAGCTATTAAACGGGCAGACTGGGACAATACTACGATCAAAGAGGCTCGTGTTGGTAGCGCTCACTTCATATCAGGAAACGTTAAAGTCATCCTTTATCATCCCTTTCTGTTTGCTTAAACTCGAAAGCCTGGATTGCATGAACAGTTTTCTGTACGTTAAGCTATGCAAGTTAATAGTGTTGTAAATGTCATGGACCTGTGTCATGCTACAGACGTAGCCAGCTGCTAGTAGTTAGTCGCAGGCTAGCGCCAACATTGTGCCAACAACGGTAGAGTTAAGCCATGATAAGTAAACAAATGTTTTCTGTAAACTGTAGACTGATTTAATAGTTAGGTGAAGTTTGATATCTGGCATAAATTGTGACCTGTGGCATGCTACAGACTTAGCAGATAGCAGACTAGCTTTACATTAGCGCTTTCACTATGACAACAGTGTTGTAATCAATGCGTGCAATTATTTTTTGTAGAAGAGGCATCACTTGACTTCCAGTAGTCCTGACTTTGTGCCCTCCTTGTTTGTGTACACAAAACAAAGCCAGACACCTAAGACAAAAATGGAAAGGTACAAATAATAATAAAAAAGTATCTTATCTATCTATAACATTTAGTCATTTAGCAGACGCTTTTATCCAAAGCGATCTATAAGGCTTGTCTGTTTCTCCTTGACACAATATGCCAGTCTATTAGCCGCATCATTTTTCTGACCCCAAGCTGCGCGCGCACCCAACCTAGGCTTTCGATGTTTACAAACATTGAAGGGGTCTATAGGGAGACTCAGAGTCGTGGAGACTTTTTTTTTCTTTTCTCGAATGGCTGGTCGCACTGGTGCGCCCTCAGATTGTTTTTAGTCGCACCCTTGAGAAATTAGGTCGCACGTGCGACCAAATTGGTCGCACTCTAGAGCCTTGTTATATTTAATTTTTTTCATTCAGCAGAGGCTTTTATCCAAAGCGATTTACAAATGAGGACAATAGAAGCAATCTATAGCAACAAGAGAGCAATAATATGCAAGTGCTATTCTAGTATATAATTATCGTGTTACATTTCAATTTCACAAAGAAACGTGCTGCATTTCGTCCAAGCAATAATACAAGGACACATTTTATTTATAATTTGTCTCAAATCTTAAAAAAATAAAAAAATAAAAAAAGAAATTGTGCATCGAATCGTGGGTTGAGAGAATCGTTACATCCCTATTACGTGGTGAACATGAGAGTGACTTACACACAGGAGCTCTGTCTGCAGCGGCCGCGGCCGGAGCACATCTCAGGACAGCCGTCACCGATGTACAGGTTATCCAGAGCCCACGTCTGCTGCTTATCGAACGGCGCCGCCTGGAACCAGCGGAAGCGCGTGGCCGTGGACCTGAGCGTTGAAACTTGTATAATGTATACATTCATTCCACACAGACTGATATATTTCAAGTGTTTATTTCTTTTAATTTTGATGATTAAACTGACAACTAATGAAAACCCCAAATTCAGTATCTCAGAAAATTAGACATCTTCCAGACTTAAGACCCATACAAAGAAAGGATTCTGATCAGAAATCTTGCCAACTGTAAGTCTGAATGAAGGGATGCTCTAGTGCAGTGCTCCCCCACCCCCCTTAAGCCTATAAAACAATCCGTGGCCACCCATCCCACCTCAAAAGAGCTACCAAATAATTTCACTAAAGCATTACACAAAGTACTTTAATGACCGAAAAAAAAACAAACCTGGTTCTGTCTGTGCTCATACTGTATTTTAATTAGGGATCGGGTATCGGTTAAGGTTTTAACGGTATTACTCCTCTTGATCGAGTTCTGGGGTACTTTAACGGTATTCTTATCTGTACTTTTTTTATTTATATACTACACAGGTGCCTGGCTCATATAAGTTAGAATGATCATCAAAAAGCTTTATTTTTTCCCTCCACTGAATTCCAGTTCAAAAACGTCGAAACTTGTGATAATGTGACGGGGTACATTGTCATTACCACGACAGGACTGATATAGGGGTTTCAAGTGTTTATTTCTTTTAATTTTGATGATTATAACTGACCAACTAATGAAAACCCCAAATTCAGTATCTCAGAAAATTAGAATATTACTTATAGACCCATACCAAAGAAACGGATTTGTAGAAATCTTGGCCAACTGAAAAGTATGAACATGAAAGACCGGGGTATGAGCATATACAGCACTCAATACTTAGTTGGGGCTCCTTTTGCCTGAATTACTGCAACAATGCGGCGTGGCATGGAGTCGATCAGTCTGTGGCACTGCTCAGGTGTTATGAGAGCCCAGGTTGCTCTGATAGTGGCCTTCAGCTCTTCTGCATTGTTGGGTCTGGCATATCGCATTTTCCTCTTCACAATACCCCATAGATTTTCTATGGGGTTAAGGTCAGGCGAGTTTGCTGGCCAATTAAGAACAGGGATACCATGGTCCTTAAACCAGGTACTGGTAGCTTTGGCACTGTGTGCAGGTGCCAAGTCCTGTTGGAAAATGAAATCTGTATCTCCATAAAGTTGGTCAGCAGGAGGAAGCATGAAGTGCTCTAAAACGTCCTGGTATACGGCTGTGTTGACCTTGGACCTCAGAAAACACAGTGGACCAAAACCAGCAGATAACATGGCATCCCAAACCATCACTGACTGTGGAAACTTTACACTGGACCTCAAGCAACGTGGATTCTGTGCCTCTTCTCTCTTCCTCCAGACTCTGGGACCCTGATTTCCAAAGGAAATGCTAAATTTACTTTCATTAGAGAACATAACTTTGGACCACTCAGCAGCAGTCCAGTCCTTTTTGTCTTTAGCCCAGGCGAGACGCTTCTGACGCTGTCTGTTGTTTAAGAGTGGCTTGACACAAGGAATGCGACAGCTGAAACCCATGTCTTGCATACGTCTGTGCGTAGTGGTTCTTGAAGCACTGACTCCAGCTGCAGTCCACTCTTTGTGAATCTCCCCCACATTTTTGAATGGGTTTTGTTTCACAATCCTCTCCAGGGTGCAGTTATCCCTATTGCTTGTACACTTTTTCTACCACATCTTTTCCTTCCCTTCGCCTCTCTATTAATGTGCTTGGATACAGAGCTCTGTGAACAGCCAGCCTCTTTTGCAATGACCTTTTGTGTCTTGCCCTCCTTGTGCAAGGTGTCAATGGTCGTCTTTTGGACAACTGTCAAGTCAGCAGTCTTCCCCATGATTGTGTAGCCTACAGAACTAGACTGAGAGACCATTTAAAGGCCTTTGCAGGTGTTTTGAGTTAATTAGCTGATTAGAGTATGGCACCAGGTGTCTTCAATATTGAACCTTTTCACAATATTCTAATTTTCTGAGATCCTGAATTTGGGGTTTTCATTAGTTGTCACTTATAATCATCAAAATTAAAATAAATAAACACTTGAAATATATCAGTCTGTGTGGAATGAATGTATACATTATACACGTTTCACTTTATGAATGGAATTAGTGAAATAAATCAACTTTTTGATGATATTCTAATTATATGACCAGCACCTGTATATACACACACACACACACACACACACACACACACACATATACTGTATATATATATATATATATATATATATATATACATACATCTATATTTATATGATAGATTAGCAGCTTAATTAACATTGCTTTATATTCTGAAATGTTAAATAAATATTTAATTAAATAAATATAAAACATAAATTTGTAGATGCACCAGTGTTCAGGCATTTTTAGTGTTTTATATACATAAGATAAGATAGAGTAAGAACATGAACAAAGAAAAAAAGTTAAATAAACTGACAAATATACCATTTGTCATACCATAAAACAAATGTACAAAAAACAGTGATTTAATTTCTCCATGAATGTCTACTAGCATTAATGTTCAGGTAAGTAATAGCTACAAAATAAATCTAAAAGTGATCAAATGTAAATGAACACTGCATGGTTTTCACTATATGTATTGAAAGATTAATGCTTAAAGCTATACATTTATTCAGATTAAGAGCTGTGGGTGATTTTCTCTTTGCATTTTGCTTGTTAAATAACATTGATGAAGCAGTCTGTCACTAAAACAAAATATTGACAATTTTCTCCCAACTGTTCTCGTTCACTTTAAGACATAAACTGTGTTTAAGTGAATACTCTCCAAGCCGGCTGTTTTTACATATTTTGTATGTATTTGATCGTTTGGACACGCCGAAGCTCGAAGTGTACTTTGCTGGTCAGTTTTAGAGCGTGCCGCGCAGGCACACAAACACACACACACACACGCACACACACTTCAGCCTGGGGAACAGCGTCTCTCGTGCAGATTGTACTTTCAACATTTTATTATCAAACATGTCCAGTAATGTAGTAATTGTAAAGACGGCATTTTAAAACAATCGACAATCGATTGATCTGATTCTGACGTTCAGGTTTGGCCAGGGAGGAACGAATGCGCACCGCTGTGAAGGGAAGGAAGTTGTATAGAAGAAACTCTATAATCCTTAGAAGCCAAAATAAAATAAAACCCCATTAAATAAACTTAGTTTACTATAACAGCCACAGGCCTAAAGTCTAAGCATGTTTTAATGGTTAGTTCTCTCTTCTATCATAAACAGGGCTTTCATGTTGCGCGTGCTGAAACTCCTCCACGTGAGCGATCGTGCTTCTGAATTGGGAATAGCTAAAATGCATCATTGACAAATGTTTGAATATTATTGCACATACAAACAGCTGGTGACTCTGGTGGGATAGAATTAGCAAGATAATGTGTATATATAGCAATAATAAATGTATGTCTGTTTTCTTAATTTCTCCAGTACCGATAACAGAACCGTTAACGTCAGAGCTTATCGATACTCCGGTCTTTCATAATTTAGCCCCGAGACCGATTAAATACCGGGTTTCGGTACCAATCCCTAATTTTAATGCAGCCAAATTCTCAAACTGTTTTACTGAATATTTGACTGTTTCTTTTGTCAGTCAATGGGATAAATATTAAATAGTGACTGAAACACATCCCTTTAAGAATACATAACCAGCTCTCCTTCCAAGAAGCTAGTCTGCACAAAAATCCTAATTTATAATTTTATTGAGCCATTGTCTGATGAAATCAAATAATACACAGAAGATAAGACAAGACAATTCCCGTGCTGTGATTTCTTCTATATTTGCATGTAAAATCAGAGAAGCAATAATATCTATTTTAACTGAACAGGCTGCTCCTCTCAGACGCTCACTGAACAGATCAGATGCAGAGAAAAAGCTGCGTGTGCGCTGATCTCGCGCCTTTGCAGCAATACCACGAACTCGCTAAAGTTTGTCCAAAAAGTTGCTCGATTTATCACTAGTCGCTGTAAAAAAAAAAAAAAGTCGCTTGGGGGGTCTGAAAAGTCGCTAAATTACCCCTTCACGGTATACGTCACAGGAAAATTCGAAGTTCGCAGTGCGCATGTCGGGGTCAGAAAGTTTATTCCATCCCATTGAATTGTGTGTTAACCAGAGAATTTCTCGTCAAGACAAAACTTAGGGCTGTGACGGTGGCAACCGACCACCGCCGGTGACGCGGTTGTCACGGCCACCGTCACAGCCCTAGACAAAATGCCTACTTGTTGCGTCATGGACTGTGAAAATCGCACCAGTTCTGGAGTCAAGTTTTTCAGGATTCCTGCAGGATCTCATCCGTTTAAAAAAATAGACGACATCTGTGACTGCAAGCTATTAAACGGGCAGACTGGGACAATACTACGATCAAAGAGGCTCGTGTTGGTAGCGCTCACTTCATATCAGGAAACGTTAAAGTCATCCTTTATCATCCCTTTCTGTTTGCTTAAACTCGAAAGCCTGGATTGCATGAACAGTTTTCTGTACGTTAAGCTATGCAAGTTAATAGTGTTGTAAATGTCATGGACCTGTGTCATGCTACAGACGTAGCCAGCTGCTAGTAGTTAGCCGTAGGCTAGCGCCAACATTGTGCCAACAACGGTAGAGTTAAGCCATGATAAGTAAACAAATGTTTTCTGTAAACTGTAGACTGATTTAATAGTTAGGTGAAGTTTGATATCTGGCATAAATTGTGACATGTGGCATGCTACAGACTTAGCAGATAGCAGACTAGCTTTACATTAGCGCTTTCACTATGACAACAGTAGATCGTGTTGTAATCAATGTGTGCAATTCTTTTTTGTAGGAGAGGCATCACTTGACTCCAGTAGTCCTGACTTGTTTGTGTACACAAAACAAAGCCAGACACCTAAGACAAAAATGGAAAGGTACAAATAATAATAAAAAAGTATCTTATCTATCTATAAGGCTTGTCTGTTTCTCCTTGACACAATATGCCGGTCTATTAGCCGCGTCATTTTTCTGACCCCAAGCTGCGCGCGCACCCAACCTAGGCTTTCGATGTTTACAAACATTGAAGGGGTCTATAGGGAGACTCAGAGTCGTGGAGACTTTTTTTTCTTTTCTCGAATGGCTGGTCGCACTGGTGCGCCCTCAGATTGTTTTTAGTCGCACCCTTGAGAAATTAGGTCGCACTCTAGAGCCTTGTTATATTTAATTTTTTTCATTCAGCAGAGGCTTTTATCCAAAGCGATTTACAAATGAGGACAATAGAAGCAATCTATAGCAACAAGAGAGCAATAATATGCAAGTGCTATTCTAGTATATAATTATCGTGTTACATTTCAATTTCACAAAGAAACGTGCTGCATTTTGTCCAAGCAATAATACAAGGACACATTTTATTTATAATTTGTCTCAAATCTTAAAAAATAAATAAATAAATAAATAAAAATTGTGCATCGAATCGTGGGTTGAGAGAATCGTTACATCCCTATTACGTGGTGAACATGAGAGTGACTTACACACAGGAGCTCTGTCTGCAGCGGCCGCGGCCGGAGCACATCTCAGGACAGCCGTCACCAATGTACAGGTTATCCAGAGCCCACGTCTGCTGCTTATCAAACGGCGCCGCCTGGAACCAGCGGAAGCGCGTGGCCGTGGTCCTGAGCATTTGACACAAAAGACAACAAAATACCTTTCAATTCTTAGAAATCATTTTATACTACAGGCTTGATTCTGATTGGTTGATGGATATGCTAATGCGTGCAGTTATTTTCCATGAAACGCGCAGCTATGAAGTAGTTCCCAGTCTGTTACACTTCCAAATCACTTCGTCATATAATTTCAGTTATTTCAAAGATCCTTACAGCCTAGCAAAACAACCAAAAAAGAACCAAAGACACTGTACAAAGCAACAAATATGACAAAAAATATAAAAAATAGGGCTGCACATATAATCGAATGCGATATTCAAGTAAAGCTGGTTCTGTGATCAGTAGTAAATCTCCATAACCTGCTTTCAGATGGAGCAGCATTTACTACATAGAGCCGTAGTTCACTGACAAACTACGCAAAAAACAAAACACATGATATAATCGCGTGATTATGAAATCGAAGAAATCTTTAATTATATAATAGATATTATATGTTATAATAATCGATAATTACAGCTGTTTGCGTAGCTTCTCAGTGAACTACGGCTCGGTGTAGTAAATGCTGCTCCATCTGAATGCAAGTGAAAATATCATATTTAATAATGTTTTCACTCCAAACTCACTTCATAATGTCAGTCGGGTGTTTGAAATAAATCCTTCTGTGAGATGATGTGGCTTCTTACACAGAATAAGGCATGCAACATATTTAATAGTAATCTAAGCAATGATCTAAGCATTGCTTTAGTTTATGCTTTATTATAATGAAATGTGTGTTTATTAGTCACGTTGAATCAATGAAAGCAGTTAAATCTTCTGTTTATTCAGCTAGCGCTATAGGGATCTCCTGGGTTTCTTCTGCGGGGGGTATTTGGAGTTTCTCTGGCTTTCGGAAGGAGATTTATTGCATGACTATCGCAGCTTTTGCCTAATCATGATTGCTTTTTCATTTCGATTTATGATGCAGCCCTAGTTAAAAATTACAATTTCCATGTTTTCCCAAGTAAATGACCTTTTATTATCTATGCAAAGCACACTTTCTTTATCTGCTCTCTCTCTGCAAGCATACACACCTTGTTGTCAGCGCTACCCTGCAAATGAATGTTTCAGTAGTATAGTTCACAACTGAAAGGTTAAATGACATTGCACAGTTTGGAGGAGGTAACATTGCTGTTCTTGAAGCAGATAAACTTACAGTTTCGCTATTAGTAGAGACGCTGCTGCCGAATACCATTGAGAGATGTTACTAACTCTACAATGATGCACTGAATTTGGGACAAGATGCGTAAGAAATGAGTAAAATCTGAAAAAATTTCTTGAGAGGTTGTAACAATAAGTGGAATAATTGACTCCAGTGCACA
The DNA here is from genome assembly GCA_027422435.1 of Schizopygopsis pylzovi. NCBI lineage: Eukaryota > Metazoa > Chordata > Actinopteri > Cypriniformes > Cyprinidae > Schizopygopsis > Schizopygopsis pylzovi. The sequence continues at coordinate 35,839,660 of CM049824.1, read as the reverse complement.
ACTGAGGTGTAACAGCATTACCACCATTTTATGCCTTGTTAATTATTCCTTACTTGATTTACATGCTGGTGTCAAGTCAAGTCAAGTCTTTATACAATACAGCTTTACAGTGTTACACAGGAAAATAGTGTGGGTGGGTGCTTACCTGGCATAGTGTGGTATGGGTAATGTAACTCGGCCCCACTTGTTGTAAGTATCTGACACCAGTAATCTCTGCAGTGTGTATGAAGAACAGTCTTGACTTGTGGGTAAACAATCCCTGACCAGTGGCAGCCATGTGAGACCCAGATCCAAAGAGTACTCCAGCTCCACCGCTGCGGACACATGAAGAGTGGTCAGAGGAGAGCCCTTCTATTCATGATAAAGACAGAAGCGCATGCTCGTGTCAGGGGACGTACTGTAGCAGGAGGTGGTGACGGAGCAGGAGGCAGAGAAATCAAACTGGATGAAGGCATCTGGGCCCAGACTGATGTCGGTGGTGATACCATAGCGCGTGTTTGACTTCTCGATGAAGGCGAAAGCTTCACCATCAGAGCCGCACACCGGCATCCGCGTGCCACCGGGGTGCAGCAGCCAAGAGCGTCCATTTGTGGAGGAGAAGTCATCCTCCAGCGGCCCCCAACCACTGGCACTGCCGCCCACAACCAACTGCAGAAACACCGATCACAGAGATCACATATCCACTCTACATACAGATCCAAAACCAGCACAACAGCCAACATGTACATGTTCACTGGCTGTATAAACAATGCCTTGCAAAACCATTCAGACACCTGGCCTGTGTTTCCCAAAAGCATTGTAAGGAAGTAGAACCATTAGCTGAGGATGCTTTTGAAAAATGGTTACTGGATTTAAAATCTTTAGTTATACATTTTTTATTTGATACGGCTGAAACTGTACCTGACCGGGTAGAATGAATGTTAAAACCAGGTGGAAACGTAAAGCATCTTGGCTGACCACTTGTGATTGGACTCATCTTAATGCCAGACGTAAACAGGGTTAGTGAGACGTGCAAAAGATACTGCAAAATAATCTCTTCCAGCAGAAACAGTCCTGAATCTTTCAGTGGGATGTTGATCCTAAACGCGAATGGACTGACTCAAACATGTCCCAGTGTGGCCCAGTCCAGAACCTGTAGCATTCATGCAGCTAACCTGAACAACCTGGATCAAATCTACTGATGAAATCTATCAAAATAGCAACTGAATCATATATGAAGCTAGTGTGTACTTACCGTACCCAATCGTCACGGCTAAATTATCACTTCACGTAATACGTAATTACATTGAAAAGGCCAGGCTTGACATAGGCAGAAGTACCGAGTCAGTGTTTACAAGTTGAACGTGCAAATACTAAGTCAAACGCGTTTACTAAAAAAGGGAGTTACAACTTAATGAGTTTACAAGATAAAACAACGATGTCGGGCGATTTTGATCTTGGAGGAGAATATGAGATGAAGCCTACGTCAAGCGTGACATTTTCAACGTCATTACGTGAAGTCTGGGACGCGCATCGCAGAACAGGCGAGCATTTGTGTGTTTATAAAGCATATGCATTTATTTATTTATTTAAAGACAGATCGTTTGGCTAGATAATACCTTATTCATCATCTGGTATCATTTATAGCTGCACTGAAACGGTCATTTGGACCTTCAACCGTTTGGAGTCCATTGAAGTGCACTATATGGATACAAATCCTAGAACGTTTTCATCAAAAACCTTAATTTATTTTCAACTGAATAAATAAATAAATAAACGTCTTGGTTGACGTGGGGGTGAGTAAATTATCAGGACATTTAAATTTGAAAGTGAACTAATCCTTTAATGGTTTTGAATTGCCTTTGCAAGGCACTGTTTTTAAAATGTCTATGAACGAATATTTAATACAGTGTTAATGAGTGTATTGCAGTAAAAGCTCTTTACTTTATCAATAACCCAGGGGCTGTGGAAGTGTCCGTTCTCAGATGGCTGCCACCAGCGCAGGCGTGTGGCTGAGGTTCGCGCTCGGAGAGGGATCTCCAGGGCCACCAGGTGAGCCTGGTTACTGCTGTTGCTGTAGATGAACTCCTGCAGAAGAGCCCAGCTCAGCCCTCCATCCACAGAGAACTGCAGGAGCACCGGCTGGGAGCGTGGGTCAGGAGCCGCTTTACCGCAGCCCAGCCTCAGGAAGAACTGGATAAACCTGATCGGGACACACATTACTAATGGCGTGAGGGACATTCTTCATGGTGAAGCATCTGGTGTGTTTGTGGAATACCTAGCGTTAGACAGGTCCAGATCTAACGTCTCCAGCATTCGCAAACCGTCCTCACTGAAGAACAGGTGATTCCCGCTGGTGGTGATGCCGCACTTTCTGGAAGGCTTTCCTCCACTCATCCACTTGAAATATTCAGACTCCAAAACCCCACCTGTGTGACACAATCAATACAATGGACAATTTTTATACAAAGACAAATCCCAATGAATCTGCTCTCGTCAATCTCCATGAAGAGACTTACTATTGTATAGTTACAACACAGAATAAAGAGTAACACACAACAAGCAGCTCGACATAGCGGCAAAAACACATAAATAAATAAATAAGCAGTAGAAAGTATATTGCACAATCACATGTGTAACAAGCTTTCATGAGAGTATGGCTATGCTGCATACAGAGAAACTATCAACTAAACATCTTGCTGCTTCTTGTGTCAAAGTAGTTTCTTATGATATAAATCTTAAAAGCCAGTTGTTATGCATTTTCATTGTTTAAGACACAATGTTAAGACAACTAAACACCACACATGTCTGCTGGACCCTATGGTTCAAAACCACTGAGCACCACTCACATCATTTTCCAGTAAATTACTTTATATTAATCCCAAATCATTGAAGCCAGCTTCATCTTAGGCTGGAAGAAGCACGTTCTGCTATCCCCGTATAAGCAGCTCATTGAAGAGGGATGTCATCACTATGATTTCAAACCAAACAAAGGTCTGCTTGTGTTATTGTTCTTTAGGATAAAAGACACTTGCTTTGATACTTTGCATCTCATACAATGGCTATCACCCTAGTGAAAAATAAATATGAGATGCATTTATTGCATGCTAAGTATACTATAAATACATTTACATATTTATGTACTTACAGTTTTTTTCAACTGCTTACATTTTCAAAACTTTAACTCTTTTTTCAAAACTTTACCCAAATCCAAGAATTGCACACAAAATACATAATACCTCACATCTCTTGCAAAATAAAGCAAAATATCACAAACACATATCAAAAGCAAACATTTGCAAACACCTTTGCCATAATATTAATTTCTGTTAGATTGTTGGTATACTTAAAGTTTGCTAAACTGGAACTACTAATGTTGTACTTAAAGCACTTTAATTGTGCTGAAATCCAACTAAAGATGTACCTAAGTGTATTTGATTGTGCTAAAGTGAAACTATTGCAAGTATACTTCAGGTTAACTTTTAATATCTTGCATTTAAAGACATATTAATACAATCCTCACCAATAGTGACATTAAAACACATGTTAGGCTTAATATTAAGAAATGTGCATTATGCATAAGTAGTACTCCAAATAAGTTTAATTATCATTTTTATATCAGTAAGTCTCATGTGATATGTCAGTAGATATATTAGTAGATTTAAACTATACTTAGTATGCAATACATGTATTTAAAATATTTCTATCAAATGATTAATCGTATCTAAAATAAAAGTTTTTTTACATAATATATGTGCGTGAACTGTGTATATGTATTATGTATATATATAAGTACAAACACATACAGTACACATTTAGAAAATATTTACATTTAAATATTTATATTATATATCAATATATTTAATAAATAAACATAACATATTTTTCTTAAATATTGTCACGCTTCAGTTCTGGAGGTTGCACTGAACTTCTTTGAACACTTTACTTAGACAGAAACACGGAGATAACATGGACAGGTACACACACTCAGGACGATCAGACATTAACAATAATCCACACGAAACATGGGGCAGAACAGACTATATGAAGGGGAACATAACTGGAAACACCTGGGACGAAATCAAGACACAAATGGAGACTAATTAACTAATGATGACAGGAAAAAACAAATATGGGCAGGGAAACACAAGGCAGAGGGAGACAGACTGTGACATTACCCCCCCCTTCCCCCTAGGCACGTCCCGCGCCTTATGACATCGAAAGGGGAGGGGGGTGGGCGCTCTGGAGGCCTCAAGGACCTGGAGACCGGACAGGTGGCCTCCAGGGCGGTGCCCGTTCCGGAACCCATCGCGGATCCCGGGGACTCAGGTGGCCACGGCGGATCCGGGGACTCAGGCGGCCACGGAGGATCCAGGGACTCAGGCGGCCACGGAGGATCCGGGGACTCAGGCGGCCACGGAGGATCCGGGGACTCAGGCGGCCACGGAGGATCCGGGGACTCAGGCGGCCACGGAGGACCCGGGGACTCAGGCGGCCACGGCGGATCGGGAGCCTCGGGCGGCCATGACGGATCCGGGGACTCGGACGGCCATGGCGGATCGGGTATATGGCCCCCACAAAAAATCTTTTTTGGCGGCTTGCCGGCCGGGGAATACCCAGTAAGGGCCAGCGGAGATGAAGGTGAACTGGGCGGGGCCAGCGGTGACGAAGGCAAGCTGGACGAGACCAACACTCGGGGGTGCTCGGAACGCGCTGATTCTCTGGGGCGCCGGCGAGGAGCAGGCACTGGGGGGCGCTCGGGTAGAGTGGAACAGGACGGAAGCAGCGCGGAGGAATGTGAGCTGAATAGGATCAGAGGAGGCATTGGTGAGCTGGACGGGGCCAGCGGAGGCATCGGTGAGCTGGACGGAACCAGCGGAGGCATCGGTGAACTGGACGGAACCAGCGGAGGCCTCGGTGAGCTAGCAGGGACCGGCGGAGGCATCGGTGAGCTGGACGGAACCAGCGGAGGCATCGGTGAACTGGACGGAACCAGCGGAGGCCTCGGTGAGCTGGCAGGGACCGGCGGAGGCATCGGTGAGCTGGACGGAACCAGCGGAGGCATCGGTGAGCTGGACGGAACCAGCGGAGGCAACGGTGAGCTGGACGGAACCAGCAGAGGCATCGGTGAGCTGGACGGAACCAGCGGAGGCATCGGTGAGCTGGACGGAACCAGCAGAGGCATCGGTGAGCTGGACGGAACCAGCAGAGGCATCGGTGAGCTGGACGGGATCAGCGGAGGCATCGATGAGCTGGATGGGATCAGCGGAGGCATCTCCATCGTTGCGGGCGGGAGCAGGCTGATGTTTCCCGGCCATCCCTCGCGGGGAACCAGAATCAGCCGCCGCCTCATTTTGGGTGGATTATTCTGTCACGCTTCAGTTCTGGAGGTTGCACGGAAGAGCCAGGAAACACGGAACGAGGAGACACTGAACTTCTTTGAACACTTTACTTAGACAGAAACACGGAGATAACATGGACAGGTACACACACTCAGGACGATCAGACATTAACAATAATCCACATGAAACATGGGGCAGAACAGACTATATGAAGGGGAACATAACTGGAAACACCTGGGACGAAATCAAGACACAAATGGAGACTAATTAACTAATGATGACAGGAAAAAACAAATATGGGCAGGGAAACACAAGGCAGAGGGAGACAGACTGTGACAAATATATACATGCAAGTGTTTGTATTTATAAATACATAATAAATATAAACAGTACACACATATATTATGTAAACAAAAACTTTGATTTTGGATGTAATTAATCGCGATTAAACGTTTGACAGCATTAATTTAAAATATATTACTTTTTTCCTAGAGCAGACATTTTCAGTGTGACTTAAGTGTCCAAATAGGTTACTTTTTGCAGCCACTATAATTTTTGAAATATCATGTCAGATAACAACATCTGTTTGCTTCTGTCGAACTGGACGACGGTGTTCTCGTTGACATCAATATCTCTGGTAGTGATGGAGTGCTCACCCAGCTCGCTGGACATGAACACCATGGCTGAGTCCTCTTCGCTGCAAACACAGTGAGACTAAGATGATGCCAGCGCTCTCTCAACACTGAGATCAAGACATCAAGAGCATGCAGAATCCTGTTGAGTTTGGATGACAGAAGCTGGGCTGATACTGCTTCAATCCAGAGGCTTGAGCTGACTATATCCTCGAACATCGATGCACACTGCGTGCTGATGTGAGCTGAACACTATGCAGATACTCACAGTCCTGCCCTCTGATAGGGGCAGTAGAATCCAGTGTTTCCTCCGGGATAAAACAGCCAGTTCCCCTCCTGAGGACCTCCCTCAAAACTGTCTAATATAACCGGCGAGCTATTGATGGTGTTGCCATCTATGATCAAGTCATCAATCACCCACACCTCTTCCTTCTTCCCTGTGGGTTTGAAAAATTACAAGTGTAACGATCATTGCAATGACAAAAAGGCACACATGCTCTGTTAGACACTGATTAGAACAAGAGCATCGTGTCACTTGCTTGAGGTATTTATACACCACAGCAGGCTTTGAAAATAAATGCACATTTGATTGTCGTCTTAAAGGGATAGTTCACCCAAAAATGAAAATGTGACGTTTATCTGCTTACCCCCTGCAGGGCATCCAAGACGTAGGAGACTTTGTTTCTTCAGTAGAAGATTTCAACTCAAACTGTTGCAGTCTGTCAGTCATATAATGGATGTGAATGGTACTCATGGTTTTGAGAGTCAAAAAAAACAAACACAGACAAAACCAAATGAAACCATGCGTCTCGTGCTGATACATTGAGGTCTAAAGACACGAAACGACCGGTCTGAGCAAGAAACTGAACAGTATTTATATCGTTTTAACCTCTAATCCACGGCAATGTCCAACTCTCCTGAGCGCGTTCACAACAGCCGGCACACGCGTCTTCTTTTTCTTCTTGCTTTACGGAGGATCGCCAGGTATACCACTCCTAATTGAGATTGTAGATAGTGTCTCAATGGTCCACTTGAGAGATAGGTGGCTTTCGTGTCTTTAGACCTCAATGTATCGTCATGAGGCGCAGGGTTTAATTTGGTTTTGTCTGTGTATGTTTTTTTGACTCTCAAACCGTGAGTATCATTGACTGCCATTATATGACTGATAGACTGCAACGGTTTAATCTCCATTTGTGTTCTACTGAAGAAACAAAGTCACCTACATCTTGGATGCCCTGCAGGGGGTAAGCAGATAAACATCACATTTTAATTTTGGGGTGAACTATCCCTTTAAGGCTGAAATACACAACGTGACTTTTAAAACACCGGGCATCATACACTTGCAGACTTTGTAAACAGTTACAGAGGAAACTGAGCATCATAAAATACCAGACTTATCGCAAGGATACATGCAACACATTAAAACAGTATGTCTTCCAAAACCAGCTCAAAATATAAAACATGTTTGATTTACAACTGGACAGAACCAGTCTGAAGCTCAAAGAATCGGAGTCTGTGAGCATCATACACTACGCAGTTTTCTATGAAATCTGTCAACTCAAATCTGCAGACTTTCAGCTTCTAGCATCGACTCCTCCAGTCTGTAAAATGGTGCATAAATCTGGGCAAATGTTGTGTAGTGTATTCCAGCCTTTATGCATTAAAATGTTTCTCATAGAGCCAATTATCCAGTTATGGTTCTCACTTTCAATAATGGAAATACACAAACTCATCTCGATATACTAGTGATGTATTTGTGATCGAGTGAGGTAAATGTAGGTAAGTTTGAAGGACTGTGTTTTCTTACCACTGTTGTATGGCTGCCACAATCTGAAGCGCGTAGCATTCGTCTGTGCGCTAGGAGGCAATGGCATGTGAACAAACAGCGTGTCTGTGGAAGTGGGGAAATAAAACTCGTCTATAAGCAGCCAGCTGATCCCTCCATTCACTGAATACTGCAGCAGCACGGAGTGAGAGCGCTCAGGTACGCCTGCACAGAAAATAATGTGTTTACAACCAACGCGTTCATTCCTATCAGCAGACAAGCAGAAAAGCTGGAGATACAACTCGCTTCACGTCAGACTCACCCTTCGTTATGAACTTAAATGAAAACTGGATGTACATGGTGTTTGTACAGTCTAGATCTGAAGAGACCAGCATACGCAGACCTTCCTGCAGGAACACACAGACAAATCAGGAAAATAGAGACAAATGATTTATTTTCATTTACTCATAAAACGCCATTACAGAAAAGTTCTATGAAAGTTTATTATGCAAGGCAAGGCTGTGACAAATATATACATGCAAGTGTTTGTATTTATAAATACATAATAAATATAAACAGTACACACATATATTATGTAAACAAAAACTTTGATTTTGGATGTAATTAATCGCGATTAAACGTTTGACAGCATTAATTTAAAATATATTACTTTTTTCCTAGAGCAGACATTTTCAGTGTGACTTAAGTGTCCAAATAGGTTACTTTTTGCAGCCACTATAATTTTTGAAATATCATGTCAGATAACAACATCTGTTTGCTTCTGTACCTTCGAAATCCTCCTTCAGGAAATCCAGGTTTGGCACATCTGGAACGGAGCAGTCAGGACCAGAGAAGCCCGGATCGCAGCTGCAGTGAGTGCCGCGCACACACACACCGTGGCCGTTACACATGTTCTGGCACTGAGGGCCGATGTAAACGCTGTCCAGGGCCCATGTGGCCGGAGCTGTGCCGCCTGAATAAAACCCCTGATACCAGCGGAACCTCACTGAGCTGCGGAGCACAGAAACACCGTCACACACACAGCACATAACAGTGAAGTGCAAAAACACAAGCAAGTGCCTCTCGCTGACCCGCACAAGCGCAGCTTGCCGAACTGGATCATTTCTCTTCTCCAGCCCTGCGTGGTGCCGGGATAGTAGACGCTGGCCGGGTGGAGCTCGGTGGAGCAGAGAGAGCTGAGTCTGGGCCCTCCGGCACACAGAGGAACCAGCAGATGCCACGTGGCTCCGAAATCTCGAGAAAACTCCAGACGCACAGGGTTTGAGGAAGAGCTTTCTGTTGTGCAGCCCACATTAATCTAGAACAGGAATCACACAGTAGCTAATGACGTTACTTTCCACAGTTCACAGATGCCAACATCTATCGTGCAAAGCCCTACCTCGAACTGGACGACGGTGTTCTCATTGACATCAATATCTCTGGTAGTGATGGAGTGCTCACCCAGCTCGCTGGACATGAACACCATGGCTGAGTCCTCTTCGCTGCAAACACAGTGAGACTAAGATGATGCCAGCGCTCTCTCAACACTGAGATCAAGACATCAAGAGCATGCAGAATCCTGTTGAGTTTGGATGACAGAAGCTGGGCTGATACTGCTTCAATCCAGAGGCTTGAGCTGACTATATCCTCGAACATCGATGCACACTGCGTGCTGATGTGAGCTGAACACTATGCAGATACTCACAGCCCTGCCCTCTGATAGGGGCAGTAGAATCCAGTGTTTCCTCCGGGATAAAACAGCCAGTTCCCCTCCTGAGGACCTCCCTCAAAACTGTCTAATATAACCGGCGAGCTATTGATGGTGTTGCCATCTATGATCAAGTCATCAATCACCCACACCTCTTCCTTCTTCCCTGCGGGTTTGAAAAATTACAAGTGTAACGATCATATGCAATGACAAAAAGGCACACATGCTCTGTTAGACACTGATTAGAACAAGAGCATCGTGTCACTTGCTTGAGGTATTTATACACCACAACAGGCTTTGAAAATAAATGCACATTTGATTGTCGTCTTAAAGGGATAGTTCACCCAAAAATGAAAATGTGACATTTATCTGCTTACCCCCTGCAGGGCATCCAAGACGTAGGAGACTTTGTTTCTTCAGTAGAAGATTTTTAACTCAAACCGTTGCAGTCTGTCAGTCATATAATGGATGTGAATGGTACTCATGGTTTTGAGAGTCGAAAAAAACAAACACAGACAAAACCAAATGAAACCATGCATCTCGTGACGATACATTGAGGTCTAAAGACACAAAACGACCGGTCTGAGCAAGAAACTGAACAGTATTTATATCGTTTTAACCTCTAATCCACGGCAATGTCCAACTCTCCTGAGAGCGTTCACAACAGCCGGCACACGCGTCTTCTTTTTCTTCTTGCTTTACAGAGGATCGCCAGGTATACCACTCCTAATTGAGATTGTAGATAGTGTCTCAATGGTCCACTTGAGAGATAGGTGGCTTTCGTGTCTTTAGACCTCAATGTATCGTCACGAGCCGCAGGGTTTAATTTGGTTTTGTCTGTGTATGTTTTTTTGACTCTCAAAACCGTGAGTTCCATTGACTGCCATTATATGACTGATAGACTGCAACGGTTTAATCTCCATTTGTGTTCTACTGAAGAAACAAAGTCACCTACATCTTGGATGCCCTGCAGGGGGTAAGCAGATAAACATCACATTTTAATTTTGGGGTGAACTATCCCTTTAAGGCTGAAATACACAACGTGACTTTTAAAACACCGGGCATCATACACTTGCAGACTTTGTAAACAGTTACAGAGGAAACTGAGCATCATAAAATACCAGACTTATCGCAAGGATACATGCAACACATTAAAACAGTATGTCTTCCAAAACCAGCTCAAAATATAAAACATGTTTGATTTACAACTGGACAGAACCAGTCTGAAGCTCAAAGAATCGGAGTCTGTGAGCATCATACACTACGCAGTTTTCTATGAAATCTGTCAACTCAAATCTGCAGACTTTCAGCTTCTAGCATCGACTCCTCCAGTCTGTAAATTGGTGCATAAATCTGGGCAAATGTTGTGTAGTGTATTCCAGCCTTTATGCATTAAAATGTTTCTCATAGAGCCAATTATCCAGTTATGGTTCTCACTTTCAATAATGGAAATACACAAACTCATCTGGATATACTAGTGATGTATTTGTGATCGAGTGAGGTAAATGTAGGTAAGTTTGAAGGACTGTGTTTTCTTACCACTGTTGTACGGCTGCCACAATCTGAAGCGCGTAGCATTCGTCTGTGCGCTAGGAGGCAATGACATGTGAACAAACAGCGTGTCTGTGGAAGTGGGGAAATAAAACTCATCTATAAGCAGCCAGCTGATCCCTCCATTCACTGAATACTGCAGCAGCACGGAGTGAGAGCGCTCAGGTACGCCTGCACAGAAAATAATGTGTTTACAACCAATGCGTTCATTCCTATCAGCAGACAAGCAGAAAAGCTGGAGATACAACTCGCTTCACGTCAGACTCACCCTTCGTTATGAACTTAAATGAAAACTGGATGTACATGGTGTTTGTACAGTCTAGATCTGAAGAGACCAGCATACGCAGACCTTCCTGCAGGAACACACAGACAAATCAGGAAAATAGAGACAAATGATTTATTTTCATTTACTCATAAAACGCCATTACAGAAAAGTTCTATGAAAGTTTATTATGCAATTATACTTGCAAGACAAACATATAATTACATGAAATGTTAACACTTTATTTCGATATCCCGCTTTAGACATTCTATCTTTCTTTCTTTATAAAGCACTTTCACACAACTACCGGTTGATCCAAAGTGCTGTACTGTACTATAACAAAAAAAAAAAAAAACACAAAACACACTATAACAATACAATTGACATGGCTAGATAAAAGCTATTGACAAAATATGTTTTTAAGCAGGTATTTAAATATTGGCAAAGAGAGCGCAGCTCTAATAGAAGCTGGATGGCTTGACCACCTCTGCAATGGAACCTCGATCTAGAAACAGAGAGGAGACCAAGATTACTGGATCCTAGGGACCTATTTGGTTTATGAATAGAGATTGCCTTGGAGAGATATTATTACGATTACCAGCTGGAGTGCCCATGATTTCCACAAGAGGGCACTCCCCTCCAGACTCACATTCTCACAGACTACATTCCCCATAATCCTTTGCCCGGACTCATCACCAGTTGCAATCACCTGTATCTCATCTCCTCATCAGTCTCATACTATAAGATTGGCACACACACTCACACACTCCTTCCATGTTTCCCAGTTTCACCTTTCTTGTGTTTTGATCCTTGGACTGTTACCTTTTTTTGATTGACTGCTGCCTGCCCTGAAAATTGCCTGTCTTGTTGGATTACTCTTTTGCCTGTGCCTTGGATGTGATTGTTTGCTGGTGTCTAAATAACCCTCCCTGCCCTGACTGCACTCTTTTAACAAAGCCTGTAATTGGATCCCCACTTTGTTGTCACAATGCCTCCTACATATGATGGTGCTTGATTATGAAGATATTTAAAGACAAAAATAAAAAATGTAAAAACAATTCGAAATTTGACTGGTAACCAATTTAGCGAAATAAGAACGGGCGAGATGTGATCGAACCTTCGTCTGCCTGTCAGCATCTTTGCAGTAGTGTTTTGGACCATCTGTAAACGCATTATAGAGGACTGACTTGTATAGTGAATTACAGTAATCTAAACGAGATAAAACAAACAAGTGAATAAACTGTTTTACAGAGAGTAAAGATTTGTTTTTCAATAAACGCCGTAACTGGAAGAAACTTGATTTGACCACTGCACTAATTTGTTTATCAAAACCCAGGTTGCCATCAAAAAGAACACCAAGATTTTTAGCACAGGGTGTAAAGTAGGAAGAGAGATGTTTAAAAAGAAGGGCACAGTTTTCACATGAGTTTAAACCAAACAAAATGATTTCGGTTTTGTTCTCTTTAAAAACTAAAAGATTTTGCTTTAACCATATTGAAATTCGTTTAGACAATCCAACAGAGATCCTAAGAATTATTTTATGCTGCAAGGGAAAATACCTCCATGTTTCTCAAAGATAGCACCCATCGGTAGCATAAATATAGAAAATAAAACCGGGGCAAGAATTGAGCCCTGTGGGACCCCACAAGCAAGTGGACGAACTGTGTTGGCCAATAGAAACACTAAAACATCTCTTTGTTAAAAAAGTCTACTAAATATAATTGTGCAACTCTGCCAACTAGCTCTCTTTAAAGTATTATCAGACTATAAGGTTAGGGTTAGTAAAATACGTTGAAATATACCTGGCCAATAAAGCTCATTCTGATTCAAAGAGACTTTCATAATTAGTAAGAATGTCCCTCAAAATAAAATATGAGCAGATATGAGGCAGACAGTCTACTAATGACTGCTAGTTGACATGGAGCTGCAAAGATACTTATAGTTAGTAGAATGTCTAAAGTGGACAATCAAAATAATGTGTTACTTATTAAATAAAAGCTGGAAACAAGTGGTCCTTTACTGCTGTGACAACAGACAATTTGATACATAAGGCAGTTCAGCAATTCGCTACTGGAAGATCACTGCAATACTCACTCCTTTAAAGATGAGGGCCATTCCTGATTTCAGAGGCTCTCCGCTCAGCGTGCCTCTTTCTGCCCCGTACACCTCTGGCCAGACATCAGCCCTCAGGTTCTCATTGAAATCTTCCTTCAGAATGGACGGCAAAGCGACTAGAGGCACGCAGTGAGGCCCGCCAAAGCCCTTATCACAGCTGAGCGAGAGAAAAACCAGCATGACTGCAAGATCTCTGAGGAGCACGAGAGGCATATGAAGCTATCAGGAGCTAAAGCAGCTGGTGTCCACACTCACACACAGTGTCCACTGTCACACAGTCCATGACCGGAGCACATCCACGGGCAACCGGGGGTCAGCAGCACACTGTCCAGCGCCCAGCCATCAGCTCCAGGAGCGAAGTGAGGCTGGATCCAGCGGAACCGCGTTCTGGGCGAACTACAGGATTGGGAACAACATTCAAACATGCAAACTTACATTAAATAGAGCGCTGCAGCTGTGATGCCAAAACTCACTGCCAAGATTTTCCTGAGGTTTTATAATGAGTTTTGTTCTGTTTATGATTAAAACAAGATCTGTGGTATACATAGATGCTGTACTCTACAACGTAAATCATACACACCTATACTGAAAATACACATTTTGTATAGTTCACGTATGTTTTTAATAAGTTTGAAGTGTGTGTGTGCAATTTGTTTTTAACCACACACCTTAATTCTCTCTTGAAATGAAAAACCACAGAATATTCTTGATGAAACCCATGGTGAATTAATGTCAGGATTTACTAAAGACACGCAGTGAAACATTAGCAATGAAAAGGTATGGACGCGGTTATTTTTGCAGCTGATCTTATTGCATTTACTTTCGTAGGAGTTTCTCTTTCAGACCCAGTATTTATGAGAGGAGAGAATTAAAGGTGGGGTAAACGATTTCTGGTAGCCAATGTTGATATTTGAATCACCAAAACAAACACGCCCCTATTTTGATAGCTCCGCCCCACACATACATAGCCTATGCAACCCAGGCAAAGATTAGTTCTGTGAAACAAATCAAAATCAATGTTACACCGTGTCTACTACGGACGCGAGCGGCACGACAAAATACTATAGAAGTCATTATAATCAGAGAAGCTGTCTACACTGGATGCAGCGCGGCGCGACAAATCCCTGACAGAAAACTGCTGCCGCTATCTGTTTATGACGTGCTGACACACATTTCAAATGATTTTCAACACTTTATCGTGTCTAGGCAGACTTTAGCTGTTGCGGCACGTCCGGTGTAGACACGGTGTTACTCACCTATCGGGAAGAAACAAAGCAAACTCTATGTCTGATCGCAAGCCTTTCGCTCCTTGAGTTCTCTCCAGCGCTGGAAAGCTGATACGATATTTACACGGGTCCCACTTCTTACCTAAGACGTTTTCCTCTTTTGATTCTTATCCACCATCTCTATCTTTCTGTCGCTCGGCTAATGTCCATCCTGTGCACTGAACGCTCTCTCCTCCACATCATGAGTAGACACGCCCTTACTGCTGATTGGCTACAAGTTTGTGTTGGTACTCGACCCGACGAAAAATTACATACCCCACCTTTAAAATAAATCAAGGTGATTTCCTAAAGTTTGTGCTTTGCCATTTACTGTTATCCGTGCCATCACTTCGTCTTAACCCATTTTGTGCATGTGATGTTAGTAGACGCACTGATTATCATTGGACACGTACTAAGGCATATACGCAAAATGTAAAATATTATGGTATACACCATTATTATCATTTAATACCATCACTGTTGCTGCCACGGAACTTTTTTGCAGGCTGTACAAATGTATAGCGTGGGACTGAAATGCGTGTATGAATCATCTGAAACACAACCACAGCATCATCTGTGTACGAGTGGAGCGGGTCCTACATGGCAGTGCTGGGCAGGTAGACGGTGACTCTCCTCCACTGCAGGAACTGAGGAGCGCTGAACACGGACCGCTGTGTGTATCCAGAGCAGCCGATGGCTGGAGGCACACACTCGGGCGTGATGAGCGTCCAGTGTCTTCCGCAGTCTGTGGAGAACTCCAGATGGACACTGTGGGCCGGAGACGCAGCCTTACTGCAGCCCATGCTCAGATCGAACTGCAGGAATGAAGATCCAGACACCTCGAAGTCCCAGCTTTCAGCATAACGCGGCCTCTCTAGAGAGAAAGCATTCATCACCTTAAACCCAGCTGCATTCATATCATACTGATCCTGTGATGCAAGTGTGATTCATTCAGATCTGAAGGGGTCAATCTTTCTATAAGTATAATGTAAAGTCAGAAATACTTTAAAGATAGAACTACAGTGGTGGCCAAATTGATCAGAACACTAGTATCTCCAGCAGCTGAAAATGGTTTTAAACTCAGTTATTTCTATCTTTCTATTTCTATAGGTTTCTTGAAGCAGAGACATAGTTCTTCTGGATTTAGTCTGTCTCAGTTTGTTCTTAATCTCCTTCCAGACAGACTGGATGATGATCAGATCTCAAAAATCTCACTGGATTATTACAATTAATGGCTAAATGAATGTTTGGAAAAGTAAATTAATATTTCCTCCTGACACACTACAGCAAAACATAGAAGTAGCTGACTTAAAACCATTTTATAGCTGGTGAAAATACTAGTGTTTTAATCATTATGTGCACAACTTTATGCAAATACAAACTGCCCCTTAATGGAGCAACTTAGTATTGTGCCACCCTTTGTAGACAATGTCAATTTACATTATCTAAATTCTGTATTTAAAAACACACATCTAATAAACATGTTCAAAGTAGCCAATTTACACTCCTTCGACATCATGCTGAGTAAACGCCTCATTTTCCAAATGAAAATGCAGATTTAAATGTCTGTGATGAACATGACGTTATGGGTGTGTTGGAGATTAACTCACTGTCCATGGCCTCGGAGTTAAAGTTCAACACTGAGTCTCGGCTCAGACAGTCCGCGGTCACCTCTCCACCTACGACTCGATACCAGTTGTGTCTCAATGGAGACGTGCCATCAAACGTGTCGAAGAACCCACTTCTAGCGCTGTCGTTCATTCCGATCAGAACGTTATCCAGACCCCACTGGGCCGAGTGTTTACCTGAGACAGAGGAACACATGAGGTCTTGTTTGTGTCCTATCAGACTCTGTGTTGTGGGTCTGTTCTCACCCTGCTGCGGCTGCCACCAGCGAAACACGGTGTGAGGCGTCTTGGCCGCGGGCGGGAGCTCGATCGTCACCACCTGAGGCTCCAGGAACGAGCCGAAGTCCAGCTCTCGCAGGAGCTGCCACTGAACGCCATTGTTTATGGAGAACTGGACAACCACAGCTGTCAAACATAAGCAAGGAATAATTGCTGAATTACTGAGACAATTTGAATTTTTTTATTTTTTTTGGTACATGATTGGCTCATCCGGCCGCTCAAGCTGATGTGGTTTACATAGACGTTAAATGACATAAAAAGAATGACAATATTCCAGTCCAGTCCATGTTACTTACACTGTAAGAAATTCTTGTGATTTTAATGTAAAAGACTGTAAAAATGCTACAGTAAAAATCTATTTAATTGGTTAACGGTAAGTTCCCTTAATATGTACAGTGAAAAACCATTAATGGACAATCTTACAATTCCCAATGTAACATTTCACATTTAATGTTTTTTTGTTGAAATAACTGTTTGCATGTTGTATGACATGTTGTTAAATTTTAGAAAAAAAACATTCTACGTGTACTGAGTTAGGCTAACCAAGGCTTGTTATAGCACTTGCATGTTGTTGCTCTTTTGTTGGTTTTGCTTGCTTCTATTGTCCTCATTTGTTAGTCGCTTTGGATAAAAGTGTCTGCTAAATGTAAATTAATGTTTGCATTATTTCAGTATCATGTGTGCTAACATGATGGTGTTTAGTATTTGTGTGAATAACGTTGTGCGTGTTCTATATATATATTAGTGTTTTCTTTCTCAGCTTGTGGAAAAGCAATTTGTGATGTTCATCATAATGCGACTTTCTCATCACCACCTGCTTTTAGTAGTTATCAGTGTCATACAAAGGAACTAAACAGATTTCAGTGCTTTAATAGGTTGGTATATTAACATTATATCAGTTAATGATATGCAGCATTTAAATGTTGGCTAAATTTAAGTTCTGCAAAATCTACAATTATCACAGTACTTTTTTGTTTTTACAACGTACTCCTCAAAATTCACCTTCGTTTCGGGAGCGGGGCCGAGTGCAGGTGGAGCCCATGTTTTTCCCTCCGATACGAATGTAGAACTGAACCAAACTATGCAGAAGAAGAAAACAGAAGACAACACAGTGTTCTACACGAGTTAGGGAGAAAACAAACACAAGCAGTGAACGTACAACACACGGCTGGCATGGAGGTCTAAAGCCTCGTTGTTTGCGAGTGTCCAGCAGTGTTGTGGCACTGACCGGGTGTTGGTGGTGTCCAGCGGCGTGGTGCGAGCCTCTCGTCTGCCCAAGCTGCTGAAGTACAGCGCTTTACCTTCGCTGATTCTCCCGCAGCCGTCTCCGATCTGTCCTCCGCTCAGGCTCTGCCACAGCGGGCTCAGCTTCCCCTCAAAATCCTCCACCATTTCAGTGGGACTCGGAGCAGACGGGACACAGCTGGACTGGTCCACCTCCACTGACCCCCAAAAACATAACCATACATTTATGAACATGGAAACAATATATAACATCACATATAGTGGTGCCCAGTGCTGGGGCTAATAATCAGATTACTTTTTTCAAGTAACTAGTAAAGTAACGCATTACTTTTTAATTTACAAGAAAATATCTGAGTTAGTTTTTCAAAATAGTAATGCCAGTTACTTTGTTTTCACATTTATCCCGATGCCATGTTGAGAGAAATCAGAAGTGCTGAGGCGTTCAGTGTGAACATGATCTTACTGTAGTTCTAGACCAAATATCAACATGATCTTACTGTAGTTCTAGACTAAATATCAACATGATCTTACTGTAGCTCTAGACTAAATATCAACATGATCTTACTGTAGTTCTAGACTAAATATCAACATGATCTTACTGTAGTTCTAGACTAAATATCAACACGATCTTACTGTAGTTCTAGACTAAATATCAACATGATCTTACTGTAGTTCTAGACTAAATATCAACATGATCTTACTGTAGTTCTAGACTAAATATCAACACGATCTTACTGTAGTTCTAGACTAAATATCAACATGATCTTACTGTAGTTCTAGACTAAATATCAACATGATCTTACTGTAGTTCTAGACTAAATATCAACATACTCTTACTGTAGTTCTAGACTAAATATCAACATGCTCTTACTGTAGTTCTAGACTAAATATCAACATGATCTTACTGTAGTTCTAGACTAAATATCGCAATCTTACTGTAGTTCTAGACTAAATATCACATGATCTTACTGTAGTTCTAGACTAAATATCACAATCTTACTGTAGTTCTAGACTAAATATCAACATGATCTTACTGTAGTCTAGACTAAATATCAACAGATCTTACTGTAGCTCTAGACTAAATATCAACATGATCTTACTGTAGTTCTAGACTAAATATCAACATGATCTTACTGTAGTTCTAGACTAAATATCAACAGATCTTACTGTAGTCTAGACTAAATATCAACATGATCTTACTGTAGTTCTAGACTAAATATCACATGATCTTACTGTAGTTCTAGACTAAATATCGACACGATCTTACTGTAGTTCTAGACTAAATATCAACATGATCTTACTGTAGTTCTAGACTAAATATCGACATGATCTTACTGTAGTTCTAGACTAAATATCAACACGATCTTACTGTAGTCTAGACTAAATATCAACATGATCTTACTGTAGTTCTAGACTAAATATCAACAGATCTTACTGTAGTTCTAGACTAAATATCAACAGATCTTACTGTAGTTCTAGACTAAATATCAACAGATCTTACTGTAGTTTAGACTAAATATCAACACGATCTTACTGTAGTTCTAGACTAAATATCAACATGATCTTACTGTAGTTCTAGACTAAATATCAACATGATCTTACTGTAGTTCTAGACTAAATATCACACGATCTTACTGTAGTTCTAGACTAAATATCACAGATCTTACTGTAGTTCTAGACTAAATATCAACATGATCTTACTGTAGTTCTAGACTAAATATCAAAATCTTACTGTAGTCTAGACTAAATACACAGACTTAGTAGTTCTAGACTAAATATCAACATGATCTTACTGTAGTTCTAGACTAAATATCAACATGATCTTACTGTAGTTCTAGACTAAATATCAACATGATCTTACTGTAGTTCTAGACTAAATATCAACATGATCTTACTGTAGTCTAGACTAAATATCAACAGATCTTACTGTAGTTCTAGACTAAATATCACATGATCTTACTGTAGTTCTAGACTAAATATCAACATGATCTTACTGTAGTTCTAGACTAAATATCAACATGATCTTACTGTATTCTAGACTAAATATCAACATGATCTTACTGTAGTCTAGACTAAATATCAACATGATCTTACTGTAGTCTAGACTAAATATCAACACGATCTTACTGTAGTTCTAGACTAAATTAAACATGATTAATTCATCTCCTGCATAAAAACAGATTTAGTATTCTAAATGATTAAAACATAAATGAATCATTACCAAACCTGCAATAATTATAGTTAAATACCAAAGTATTTAACCAATTTATTAAACAATGTCTTGCACTGACCTTAATGTAGTTCAACCTAAATAGCTAAATACACTTTAGTTCAGATGCTAATAGATTACTTTTCATATTCACATATTATCCATGCATCTTATGTCAGCTGAGAGAATATCGAAAGTTACATGTAGCTTCAGCTGACATGATCATTACTTTGGTAGCTTCTAACTAAATATCAAACATTGATCTTACTGTAGTTCTAGACTAAATATCAACAGATCTTACTGCTAGTTCTAAAAGAACTAAATATCAAACATGATCTTACTGTAGTTTAGACTAAATATCAACAGATCTTACTGTAGTTCTAGATAAATATCACAGATCTTACTGTAGTTCTAAAGACTCCCAAAGTATCCACATGATCTTACTGTAGTTCTAGACTAAATATCAGACACGATCTTACTGTAGTTCTAGACTAAATATCAACATGATCTTACTGTAGTCTAGACTAAATATCAACATGATCTTACTGTAGTTCTAGACTAAATATCAACATGATCTTACTGTAGTTCTAGACTAAATATCAACATGATCTTACTTAATTCTAGACTAAATATCAACATGATCTTACTGTAGCTCTAGACTAAATATCAACATGATCTTACTATAGCTCGAGACTAAATATCAACATGATCTTACTGTAGCTCTAGACTAAATATCGACACGATCTTACTGTAGTTCTAGACTAAATATCGACATGATCTTACTGTAGTTCTAGACTAAATATCAACATGATCTTACTGTAGTTCTAGACTAAATATCAACATGATCTTACTGTAGCTCTAGACTAAATATCAACATGATCTTACTGTAGCTCTAGACTAAATATCAATATGATCTTACTGTAGCTCTAGACTAAATATCAACACGATCTTACTGTAGTTCTAGACTAAATGTAAACATGCATTAATTCATCTCACTCGCATAAAAACAGATTTAGTATTCCTCAAAATGAATTAAAACAGTGAAATGCAAACTCAGAATATGACGCAAACCTGCAATAATTAAATATGTTAAATAGCACAAATGTATTTAATCCCAATTTATTAAACAATGTCTTTGCTACTGACCTTCAATGATCCAGTTCAACCATAATAATAAGCATAAATGACACATTTATGTTTCATTTTTGTTATTGCTGAATAGTATTGAACTTTCATCATATTTCATCATATTCTTCATGCAATTTATTTCAGCTGGGTACTCTGAAATTACATTTCCTTCAGCCTGAGGCATATTCATTTCACTTTTGGTGCGAAAGGGCTTCTACATTTGTAAAACAATAATTTTTTATATTACCAAACAAACAAGCAAGCCCTGCCTAGATTTAAAAAGTAACTCAAAAGTAACATAACACATTTTTCTCTATTAAAAAGTAACTAAGTAATGTAATTAGTTTTTTACGGAGTAATGCAATATTGTAATGCATTACTTTTAAAAGTAACTTTCCCCAACACTGGTGGTGCCTCACCAAAATAGAGACAAAGAGACATTCAACATGTGCAGTGCTAAAGGAACAGGGTTGGGAATCATTGACATACTGGTACATATGATGATCAACATTTCTCGTGCAATATTACCATAATCAACCACAAAATACTATACATGCACCAATTCCAGGACAACGTTAGTAACACCCACTCGCACACCACAGCTCAGCAAGAACGCATCTGAATGAAGACGAAGATGAATGAGAGTTACCTGTGTATCCCATATCGCAGAAGCAGACGCCTGAGATACAGTCTCCGTGACCGCCACAGTGATTGGGACAGGGCTCAGAGATGTAGACGCTATCCAGTGCAAACGCAGGGGCATCCCGATAGACACTGCTCTCCTGGAACCAGCGGAAGCGCGTCTTGCTGAAAATGACACGGAGATATAGAGATCACACACAAGCTCATCAAAACTGAGGCTATAATCATTATCATAATCATTACCTTGAAAAAAAAAAATCAACCCCTGGGATATTTGCCTGGGGCATAAAGAAAAACCTATAAAGCATTTAGAAAATCTTACAAAAATATTTAAAATAACTGTTCTTTAGAAATATCCCCATGTCTCTGACAGTATGAGTCTATGTTTGGACCCTGTTCTTAAAACAGTCCCAGGGTCCAGTTACCTGGCGGCCACGATCCGTGGCAATACGACCGTGACTCTGGTCCAGCGCTCGTAGTCTCCCGTGTGGTACACAGTGGGCTCTCGGAGTTCACGCCCGCTGCCCTCGCAGCTCGTGGCCCCAGGGGATGCTGGGTAACAGCCCTCTCGCACCAGAGCCCATGTGCGACCCGCGTCATGAGAGTACTGGAGCAGCACGGGCGCCGACGCACTAAAGACCGACTTGCAGCCAATGTTCAGCTGAAGGAGAAACAGCACAAAGTTACTTCGCTGTCTACACTGTAGAAATAGGAAAATGTATGTGCTAATCAAGTAAAATTTAAAATTATATGTTTAGAATTGGTTTTGTAGATTCAATCAATAGAGAAAATGACAAAAAGTAAAGGCAAAAAATCTGCACACCAAACAAAAGGCAAAGTGGAAGGTATTTTGAACAAAAATGTATTCCTGATTTACATGAAGTTGACAACAAAAACTAAAGTGCACAAACAAAAAAGTGATTGACACACACACACACACGCACACGCAAACGCACACGCACACGCACACACACAGCAAATGTTTCTGTCCTTGCTAGACTATCTTCAGTGCATTTCTACATTGTAGAAATTACACACTGAGACATTTAAGTTTGCAGTAGATGCAAAGCGCTATTATTGTGAGTCTGTATTCAGAAGATGATGCTGATGCTGCATGTGACACCAAACCACACGCAAACAAAGATGTCCATCTGACGTATGTTTACACTGACAATTAAAGCTGAATTATTTTATTTATCAAAAATAAAAAAATGGGTAACACTTTATATTAAGGTGTCCTTGTTACACATCTTACATGTACTTACTATTATAATAACATTATAATAATTAATTATGCATAATTACATGCAAGTCACCCTGAACCTAACCCTAACCATATATTAAGTACTTAAATGTACTGTATAATTCATTAAACTGTAACAAGGACACCTTAAAATAAAGCGTAACCAAAAACTTTAGGACAGAACTTGGTTTTGTGCATCGGTTGTGAGAGGTGGGCGTGGCACTCAAAAGTTTATGCAGATGTGCATAAGCTCGAGGGGCGGAGTTTAAGAGCGCTAAGTGATTGGAGAAATCCTGCACACATCACCAGAGAGAAGATCCAGTTATGACATTCTGATGAAAAATGATGGGGGCCAATTAAAATGTATTGCTTGTTCATAATAAGGTCTATAACGTGCATTTAGAAAATGTATTGTTGTTAATGTTAAAAAACAGCGCATAAAAAACTCCATATGAAGTCATGTTGTGCGCCAGTGTTTGATGATTTGGGGGCTTCTCTTAGCAAAATTATATTCGCAATTAATTGGGTTAATTAATCAGTTTATTGTATAATTATTTATGTATTTAATGCATGCTATCATTGTTGATGAGCTCACCAAGCAAATTCCAAACAACTGTGGTGTTTGGCAATAAATAAATAAATAATTAATGTGATTGCATTTTTAATCAGTTGAGAGCTTTACAAAGTATTTCCCATTTATGAAAAATAAGAATTCCTCCTCGCAGCCTTACATCAGTACCTTGAACTGCAGTGTGTATCCGGGACGGAGCGCCAGGTCTCGAGTCACTGCCATCCGGTCCCCGTCCGACCGGCCGAACACTAACGCCGAGGGAGTGGGAGCGCAGAAACTCCCGTTACGGTCCTTGTCCATTCCTTCATTTCCCAGCATCAGCCACACGCTCATCTGGTTGAGCGGATGATCGAAAGCCGGTTTCTCGTAGAAGTTCTGCACAAGAAGCACAGGAGAATCAGTATCTTCACGAGCGCTGCGGCAGAATCCGCTTGTGTCCGTCTCACCTGAGGCAGTGTCGGATCGGCCATGGGGATGATGTGCTTCTCTCGCTCAGACAGAATGATCACGTCATCGATGGCCCACTGATCGTAGCCCTCGCCCGAGTGCAGCGGCTGCCACCAGCGGAAACGTGTGCAGGCCGTTTTAGAGGCCAGAGGGAGTTCATAATGAACAAACCTGAGCCGAACAACATCATACAGTCACAAACACTCACATAAAGATGATAAATACACAGTACGGTGGACGTGACACTCGCAGACACATATCAAATGGTTAGATAAAACAACTGGCTGCAATTTTTAAATCATTATTATGGCCGGGTCACACAGAATGTGTTACATTCCACTGCATGACTAGTAATTTCTTACTGTTAAATTCTGAAAAAACGTATTAATTATAAGAGCAAAAAACCTCTGCATGTTACCCTTGGGAAATATCATCAGGAAACATGGTGTTAGCTTTCACTGTTATGCTGATGATACTCAGCTCTATATTTCTCTTCATGGCCCAACGAAACATACCATTGCAAAAAAGAATCAGTTGAAACCGTGGGAGGAGAATTCCTATGAGTAATTGGTAATGAACGAAACTCACTCAACCGTCTCGAGTCCCACCGAGGAACCTTCAAGGTGTTAAATGAGAGTGACAACAGTGGTATAGAAGAGGACCAGGCTGATTTAAATTTTTGTTTGTTTGTCGGCAGTCGTCCTAACTTGCCTCACACTCCTTGTCCTGTTAACTTGATTAATGGTTTTGAATGTTTCGGTTCCGGCTCTTAACTCGATGACATCTTCGTTACATGGTGCCAAAACCCGGGGGAAGGAGGATTTTCCTTTAGAGAGCCCAACTCTGAGAGATCGCGGTGCTAGAGATCGGGCATTGTATCGAGTCAGCCAGCTGGCTGCCAGCTTGGTGCCCTAGCCTAATGAGCGAGCAAGGAAACTAGACGACCCCAAGACTGCGCCCTCCAGTGAAGACCTGCCTGCGGCCTCGGGAAGACCGGAACCAGTGAGTCCTCGCACAACTGGACTGCCTGCTTAAATTTACATGTGTTGTGGAGGAGCAGGAACGGGTACTGTGCCGCTTCCCGATTAAAGGACCGCTTGTCCAATGCTAAAAAAAACATGGCTCACAAAGGAGTCCAGTACCATCGCATGGCACCGCGAGTGAACCCGCTCAGCTATAAGGACCGAGCCCGAGTTCATGACCGGACCAGATTCTTTTTACCCCTTGTCTCTGTCAATCGATCTTCCGTTCAAATGGATTTTCTTGTCGTTTGTCCTGAAGTGTGTCTGCGAAGCCTCCTTTACCATGACGGGCTCCCCCCAAAGAAAAAAAGAAGGGGAGTAGTTTTTTAGATAGAGCGAGTCATCGTGGATGAAATACTTACCCTCCCGGCCTGCGAGAGGCGATGGGGGTAATGTGGCGAGTGGAGGCGGGGCCGAGAGCCGTGGGAATCGGAGTCGAGTTTGTCGGTGGACGTTATTATTTGGTAATGAACGACACCTGCACCGCTCATCCCGGTCTCGAGTCTCTCACGGAGGAGCATTCGGAAGGGTTAAATGAGGAGTGACAATCAGTGGAAGACGAGAGAGGATTCCAGGCAATCTGGAATTTTAAGAAATTTGTAAGTCTTTGTGATAGCGGCAGTCGTACCGTGAGGGGCTGCCGCTTTTCATTTGTGTTTGTTTATTTTGTTATTAAATGTTCGCCGGTTCCCGCCTCCTTCTTCCCGTATATATCATCTTCGTTACACATACCAATTCGCAAAACTAACTGAATGCATAGTTTATGTAAAAAATCGTATGGCTAGTAATTTCCTACTGCTAAATTCTGCTAATTATTGAAAGAAAATTATTAAAATACCTCTGCATGTAATAACCTAGAACACTGTCTAACACTTGATGGCTGCTCTGTCGGTTCTTCGTTATCAGTCAGGAACCTAGGTGTGCTATTTAACACTAATCTTTCCTTTGATTTTCCTTTAGCTCTAACTTGCCTCAACACACCTGCCTGTGTACCTAGTAAGACCTTGATTAGCTGGTTCAGGTGTGTTTATATAGGGTTGGAGCTAAACTCTGCAGGACACCGAGTCTGATCTAGAATATCAAAATCAACTGCGGGCGGCAAATTATTTTCCTATTTAGTGCCCAAACTCTGGAACAATCTACATAACACTTCAGTATTAGTCTGTTTCTTTCTTATTCCGAGTTCACCATAGCCACCAGATCCAGTCTTAGAGATGACCCCTACAGCCCTCAATGTCAGCGGAGACAAGGACAACTAGACGAGCCCCAGAGACAGACCCCCCCCCCAGTGAAGACCTCGTCTCCTAGACGGCCATCGGGACAAGACCATAGGAACCAGATGAGTCCTCTGCACAATCTGACTTTGCTGCAGCTTAGAATTTAACTGCTGGTTCGTCTGGCCAGAAGAGTACGGCAAACTATTTGACACACTATTTCACTGTTTAATACTGTAACGCTGCTTTGTCACAATCTGCATTAAAAAAAACATTATATAAATAATGGTGGCTTGACTTGACAGCATTGCTCTTTGAAAAGATGCCCAGCTTTTAATAATGTATCTTAAGATCCCTGAGTTCATTGCTACTTCCATTCCACTGCGTCGCACGCTTGTTTTAAACCCCAGATTGTTCTGCATGAATGGATACTTAGTTTAAATAGGGATTTTCTATTGTCAGTTTGTTGCATTGAAGAGTTGTGGTTGGACGTTGCGTAATGCCCTCTCATTTACTTTCAAATGATTCCAGGCAGAAAATAAAGATTTAAAAAAAAAAGTATTATGTAGTTTTTTAGAAATCTTAAAGGAGTCATTGGATGCAAAATTAACTTTTACAAGTTGTTTGAACTGAAATGTGTCTTGGCAGTGTGTGTGCCCAACCACCCTATAATGATAAAAATCCTCCCAGTGTTTTTATTTTAAAATCCCGTTAAATCCAAACCCCTTTCTCATAACAAGCTGATCTCAGATTCTTGGCAGAATTACGTAGTTCTGCACAGGCCCCTCCCACGATTGTTGATTGACACTGGCGTCTTAGCAGTGGATTACTTTTGTTTTTTTAAGGGAATGCGCCCCGATCTACATAAATGCATCTATGTTCGCGCCAATCATTCGTGATCCAGCTTCACCTCCAGAAGAAACGAGTATAAGGTTTTTTTAATGAATCTTTGAAAATCGCCTTTCCTAATAATGTGCTAGTCACTCCACGGAAGAGAGGGGCGGGGTCAGCAGAGCTGATTTGCATTTAAAGAAACATGCAACAAAACGGCTTGCTGTAAACAGAGCTGTTTTTGACAGGGCAAAGAAGGTGTTTTTTTACACTACCATTGAGAAATTGTATGTGATAGACTTTTCATTAAGACCATAAAAAATCATATCAACTTGTGGAAAATGGGCATCCGATGACCCCTTTAAACAAACAGAGCATTATTGAGGGAGTTGTTCTCACCGTGGTTTGGTGAAGTCAGTGAAGTACATCTCTGCGATCAGACCCCAGCTGATTCCGCCGTTGTTGCTGTACTGCAGCAGAAGCCCCTCCTCTCTGCTGTCGGCTTGGTTACACTCCGCCCCATCTCCGCCCATCCGCAGGTAGAACTGCACAAACTCCGCCCACTCTGTGTCCAGATCCCAGCTGACCAGCTGCCGCAGCCCAGCCTGATGACCAACGACAGTTACACAGCCTCTGTGACATAATATCAGCGATCACAGGCAACAATGTCATCTAGTGTCTCGCTTTACGTCATGATGAAATGGGTTTATACTCCTGATTCACACTAGATTTTAGAACAAGGCCTGTGAATTAAAAAAATGAAAAGGATATTTGGGGATCAGAATCAAATATGAAGGAATCTTTTATGTTGATCATTTCACATCAATACAAGCTTACAAGAATACAGACGTTACATTTATTTAGGAAAATATGAAAGCCTGTATTAGATCAGGGAATATGATCACTTTATACTGGTTTTATGCACTCTATCATATTTTTGTGACATTTTCATTCAATCATTCATTCATTCACATTCTAGGGATTCATATATTCAGGGACATTTTTCTTTGACATTTTCATTATATTGTATCTAATTATTTCTGTATATTTAAATGTGACCATGGACCACAAGAACAGTCATAAACAGTCCGGTCATTTGGCTGATACACAACTATTTGAGAATCTGGATTCTGAGGGTGTAAAAAATCTAAATATTGAGAAAATCAACTTTAAAGTTGTCTAGTTAAAGCTATTGCTATAAATATACCTGTGCTACTTATGACTGCCTTTGTGCTCCAGGGTCACAAATATACTGTAGTGTTGTTTATACTGTGCCTCACGTTTGTTGAAGAGTTTGCCTTATGAGAAAACGAAATAAATTTAGCAAAAATCACAATACCGAGACTGGAGAAGCAAAACAAGCAGAAAGAGTCCAGCTGTAACCCTGCATCATGGCTGTCGTCACACCTTATTGAAGTACAGAGAGGACCCGGAGGAAACCACCCCGCAGCCCTGGTCGGGCGGCACGATCTCGCCTCCGGTCACCTCCTGCCACGCTGACATCAGGGTCTCCTGGGACTCGAAGTCTGAGAGCACACTGGAGGCCAGAGTGTTGAGCGGCTGGCAGTCTGAGCCGGCGAATCCTTCATCACACCTGGAACAGAGCAAACGCATGACCTTTCATCTCAGCGGCTGATTCACGAGCCGCCGCAGGACGCAGTGACCCAACAAATCATCCCCGCTCGCCTTGAGCCATCACATACATCTGAACCCGAGCCACCCGTGAAGGACTCAGCGTCTCAAACCATTTCAGCACACATTGATCATCCACCGTAAGAATCAATTTGACAAATAATATAAAAGTGGAATGCATCACATAAAACACTAAATGATTCCATATTAATTAGCTAAAAATGCTGCAATGTTACTAGCACCACTGTAACTTTATCTAGTATATCGAACTATTTGTGCTCCATCATAAACATTTTTCAACCAATAGCACTGAAATTATTGAGATTGACTAAAGCACTACATTTCAGGACATATTCATAAATATTCATGTCTCTTTTATCACTATAGGAATTCTCTGAAGGGTGTTTTAATAAATATGCAATAATGCATGTTTTAATGAATATGTAAAATAAAACTGTAAATTAAAATATACATTTAATGTGATGATAAAATGCAAAATTAAGTTGAAATTAATGCAGTCAAACGATTAATCGCGATTAATCGCATACAAAATAAAAGTTTTGTTTGCATAATATATTTATGTGTGCTGTTTATATTTCTTATGTATATATAAATACACATGCATGCATGTATATTTTTACAAAATATATTTTATGTTTATATATTTACATTTATTTATATATTTTATATGAATAGAAGTATAGGCATGTAAATGCATGTAAATATTTTATCAAAATATATAGATGTGTGTATTTATTTATACACAGTGCACGCACATATATTATGCAAACAAAAAAAACTTTTATTTTGTATGCGATTAATCGTTAGACAGCACCAGTTGAAATCTATCCCAAAATAAAATAGCATTTACAATAATGAAAATCGTCATCAATAATCTTTACTTTTAGGCTGTGAGGACTCCTCACAGTTCTTTACCGTCACACACCCATGTTTTACATTTACAGTTTGAAACGAAATAAAAGCTGATTTGAGGCGCATCAGCTCATGTCATTAACGTGTGGTAATAAAGCAGTGAGTCTGAGTCACGGCTGAGTGCTGTAAGATGAGATCTGTGAGCCGGACGCTCTGTTAACAGGGGTCAGGGTCTGCTTTACGACTGACTGACCTCCAGCTCAAACAGCAGACTGGAAAACTCAGCGTTTGTTCACATTATTATACAGAGTGTAAGTGAATCCCTCGGGTCGTGTCTCAGCGTACACTAGGGGTTGAACGACTTCTGATTTTTTAAAGTCGACTTTTATGTGATGAAAGTCAAGTCGACTAGTCACTGATGAAGTCATTAATGAACAAATAAGTCTGGAGCTGTGACAAACACCTTGTGCACGGATATGAACTATGACACAGCGCTGCACACATGACTATTGCACCTATAACAGCTTATTTTGATCAGTTCTTTAGTCTTTGGGTCGTTATATTTCTCCCCTGCTCGTTCTAAATCAGATACAGTAAGTAGTACAGTAAAGATTACATTCATATGAATGCATGCATTAGTGAGAGTGGTTGCGTGTGAATTAATTCTACCTGCAGCGTCTCTCTACTAGTAGTGAAGCTGTGGGATTTAGTTATTAAGAAATATATGCTTCAACCTTTCAGTTTCTAAGCTATATTTAACCCAGAAATCACAGAACAGTGTTGAATGATTGTGTGCGCGCGATGTATTGTACGCGCTACTGTCTGTAGCTATGTGTGTGCGTTACACTGCAGCAGTGCATTAGATCAGAACCTGATTAACTTACCTGTACAATAAGTGTTTAAAACCGTTCAGTTTCCAGCATCCAGTAATATAATCACATATGTCTTGTGGAGCGCATTCAGAGTATGAATTAGTTTGTAATTTTAACTGTTTGGAAACGGAGCGCAAATGTGGATTTATTATCCTATAGCGCCCTCTAAAGGACCAGCGACTAGTCGACTTCAGTGCTCTGCCATGACGCTTTAAGCTTGAAGTCGACTAGTCTATGCAACCCCTAGCGTGTGCTGCTGTGTGAAGAGCTGCTAAATGGATTTTAATTAGTTTGTTTTGAATTGTTGTCCAGACAAAAAAAAAATCCCACAAACAAAAAAATAGAACTGCATTAAATATTCAGATTTGTTTTCAGAGATTGTATGTTATTAATAAAGTGTCTACTGCACATTATAATGTTCAGTCAGACAAAATATCTCATATTAAAATACAGTAACATTCTGCTTCGCCACCACATTATTGTTTCTAAGATTTTTTGATGTTTCAAAAGGAAAAAAAGGAAACCGAAATACATGATCAAAAGTTTGAAAATGCAATTCCGTCCTTTCTGAGCGACAGTAAGTGATGACGACTGACCTGCAGTGACCGTGGTCACACCATCCGTGTCCACGGCACATCTGAGGACACTGCTGACCGATGTAAATATCATCCAGAGCCCACTCGTCCTGCTCCTGATAGTAATTCTGGATCCATCGGAAGCGCGTCGCACTCGACCTACAGCCAGAAAACAGAATGAAACCAGAGAACACTGTAAATGCATAGCAGTCTATGAAGATGCATGAACACTGGTAGAAATACTGCCATAAATATGATCAAAACAGGTCATGGGAAAAGGCCTTTGGTGTTTATCCTCTTAAAATATTTGCCATGTATTGTTTGTAATATAAAATAAGACTTTAAACATCTCTTTATGGAAGTCGTATTCTAGTTATAAAAGGAGTCAAATGTAAACATATTCACTTTTTTAAAATAATGTATTATCTGTCTTGCTACTGTATCACAGGAGAGTCAGTGAATCTGTGCGCAGCGTTTGTGTCTCACCAGGCTTTGTACGGCAGTGGAAGTGTGATTCTTCTCCAGTCTGTGAACTCAGACGGATGGTAGACGCTGGACGCAGTGAACTCAGAGCAGCTGGGCATGCCGGGGAGACAGGCCTATTACCCACAAACCCCCAGAAACAGACGTTAACCTCACAGTGGAGACGAGAGGAATTACAGCACGAGGAGTCATCTATAATCTGACTGTGATGTGCTTTAGATTGCTTCTATAATTCGTACAAAAAGTGCTGAGGTTTCTGAGTGAAGACCTAGCGGCAGTATCAGATGGTGATACTGTAAAGTCAAGTCACTATTATTTGTATAACGCTTTTAACAATGCAAATTGTGTCGAAGCAGCTTTACATCAGCTTGATATAAAGCTGGGTGGGTTAACATCAGCTTTACAGTATTTAGCCGGGGAAATATTGTGTGATTCTCCTCTGGACAGACGTTTAAAACTAGGCTGCAGCAGAGTCAGATTGTGCAGAGGACTCATCTGGATCCTGTGGTCAGTACTTGAATGTATACTCAATCATACTCCAAACACATACACTATGGTGCATTTAGGTACTTTTCTCTTGGTGAAAACAAGAGGCATTAGAGAATATTTTGGTTTTCTCACCTCTTTGACGAGATGCCAAGTCAAGCCGTGATTGGTGGAGAACTCCAGCCGGACCTGAGTGTCGATGTGAGGAGAAGGTTCGCGTCCGCAGCCCATGACCAGCGAGAACTGGATCATGTAGGACGCGCCGATCTGCATGGACTGTGTTTCCACATAGCGGATACTGGAGGCCGAGCCGTGATCGCCTGAAAAACTGAGCAAATATTTACACTTTCATTTCAGACGGCGCCTGAAAGGGATTTCAATGCATTATTAATTGCAGAAATATTCTTTTCTTTTGCATTGAATACAAAAGCAATTTTCTATCTCTTTGCTGGTCTGGCAGAGGTCTTTTTGTGCTTTTTTGTTCTTGAGAGCTGGTGTCAAGTGAGACTGTAGTTGGGTGGGTTGTGACATCTGAGCTCATGCATATTAATTTTTAATTGTACATTATAAGGTCATTCAGTTCCATTAGAGTAGCTTTTATAGCATGGATTAGATGTTCTCTAAATCATTAAATCCCAGAAAAATCATGAAAAGAGTGAAGCACAAATGCAGTGATGTTCATACGCTCAATCGGTTATGGTCTGTTACCTGATGTAATATGGTTAACTCTTTCCCCGCCAACATTTTTGAAAAATGTTGCCAGCCACCGCCAGCGTTTTTGCGGATTTTCAATCAAATTTCACGACCCCCAGAATGTTTTTTTGAATAAATATTTGAACATGCAATATATCAAAATAAAGATCAGACCCTCTACTTTCAAACAGTTTTATTCTAGCTTCAAACATTGCATTTTATCAACACTTGAATATATGTAGGTTTCATAAAGGAAAGCTACATATTTAGTAAAAACCTGAGAAAATCGCATTTTTATAAAATACTAAATCTGAATCATATTCAGTGATATTATCAAAGCGAAGATGCAGTAGATGGCTTCCATCAGCATCCCAAAGCTTCACATGCCTTTACCACTTTCTGGATTGACATTTCACTCTGTAACATTAGGCAGCTTTCATTTATATGCGGTTAGTGTTGATGATCGCATTATTTTTCATATGCGTATGCTTACATATAAGATCCCTCGTTTCTGCATCTTCCTCATCTGTGGTTTTAATCGGCACATTCAGGAGATGCATAATAGCATCCCACTCGGAAACACAATGTTTGTCGGGGAAAGAGTTAACTTCGCCTAAGCATCGTACATTTAAAGCGTCATGAAGTGATTTCCAGCAGCTCCCTGTTTGAGCTAAAAAAACTTGTCACCAGTCACTTTCAACCACCGTAAGAACAGACATCATGATATAGTTCTTCTGTCTCTGGACTGAGATGTCAGTAATGCCTATATTTCACATTGCTGCTGATTGACGTCTTAACTAATAACGAATGGTACTGCGGTGAACATGGGACAGGTACCTGAGGGTCCAGTCGTGTTGGCAGTATGGCTGCACGTTCCCCAGATAGAAGCCCAGGCTCTGAGTCACGTCTAACACATTACTGAAGTCCAGGCTGATGATGTTGAAGAGGACGGAGGTCATGCTGATCTCATCCAGAGCCCAGACGTCTTGCCCACGGCCTGAGTGGTACGGCTGCCACCAGCGGAACTGGACCCCGAATTTACGGGCCCCAGGAGGAAGCTCCACAGAAACGATCCTAGAAACAATTAAATCTAACCATGAGCTGATCACACAACATATATTAACTTATGTGCTTGACACACTGCAGAAGAAGATATGCCATGCTGCTCCACATGACCGCAGTAAAGTCCAGCAGTGGTGTGTGTGTTCAGGACGGTGTACCTGGGCTCATGGAAGCCCTGATAAGCGTAATGCTGCAGCAGCGTCCAGGTGATGCCGTTATCTGAAGAGTAATGCAGCAGCACTCCTTCACCCGGCTGGTCTGGAGCGGGACAGGAGCTCGACGTGCTGCGACTGCCCAGCCTCAGCGTGAACTGAAGATACCTGCAGGAGAGAAAGAAACAAGACCTGGGCTTGTTTTGAAGTAATGCTAATAGTGCCTTTCTGACTAAAGTGATAAAAATGAAAGAGTCACGATCCTTGATACTCTCTTACACTTCTAATACCAAAAAACCCAATAAAGTCAAACGGTCAGCCGAAGCAATAGCACATATATCTGTGCATGTTTATGTGATTTATGAGGACATAATGACATGTGTAATGACATGGGTATTACACTGGTGTAACAACATAAACATGTTTTATAAGGACATTTCCTAAATCCTCAATTAAAATAGCTCTAAAAGCATACTAAACAATGTTTATTGTATGTAATTTTATTAAGAATGTAAAAATGCCTGTATTTTTGTGTGAGAGGTTTAGCGGTAGGGTTAGGGTGAGGGGATCAAAAATACAGTTTGTACAGTAGAAACACCATTACGCCTATGCAGAGTCCCCATAAAACATGAAAACGTGTGTGTGTGTGTGTGTGTGTGTGTGTGTGTGGTGTGTGTGTGTGTACCTGGCCTGTGAACTGTCCAGGGGGGTCGTAACAATGTGTCTTCTACTGTCTCTGTTGAAGACCAGGGCTTTTCCACTGGCCAAAACCCCACAGGCGAAGCTGACCTCTGCCCCCCGCAGTGAGGAGAAGCTGTGATAGGATGACAGCCTCACGCTAGAGAAACTCTCGGACAGAAAAGCAGGGAAGGTCTGAGATGCCAGCTCACACGCCGGACCGCTGAAACCAGGGTCACACCTAAAGAAATACGAAAAAAAACAACTCTTTTTCCAGAACCAGTAAGATGTTGCTGTTTCCACAGTGTAAAGAGTTTTTCACTGCAGTTCTGACTGAAAGACGTTCATACTTGCAGCCCGTGCGTGAACAGTGTCCTCTTCCGGAGCAGAAACGCAAACAGGACGGCCCGATATACACTGGAACAACAACAACCATATCATCATCATCGTCCCTGATCATGATTTATTGGCTCACAATCACTGCTGATCACGCTCCGTGGGTTTGACTATAATGTGTCGACGTCTATCAGTAAATATGACCTGTATGTTGAACGAACGGCTCTTACCGTTGTCAATCGCCCACATGTTGCTGCTTCCCACAGCGGTCTGTCTCCAGCGGAAGCGAGTGCTGTCTGTGAGCGCGGCATTAGGCAGAGGAATCGTGATCCTCGTCCAGCTACAGGAACACAGAGATTAAACCACACTGTTAACAGAACACACAACAGATTTATGAAAGCGTCCGACAGATGCAGTGACTGACCCGCTGTAGTTCTCTGAGGAGTAGATGCTGCTGTGAGGGAGATGTGATCCGGCACAGAGTTCAGGAAGACACTCGGTGTGCAGGAGAGACCAGGACCGACCACGATTGGTTGAGAACTCCAGTTTGACGCTGTGAGGTTCACATATGCAGGAACAGAAGAAGAGGAGACAACAATCAGTACATGTTTTTAATCTTGTCTTCTGCTGTCTCTGTACTGACTACTGTTTCTGAACTATAAATACTATCACCACTGCAT
This sequence comes from Schizopygopsis pylzovi, assembly GCA_027422435.1. Lineage (NCBI taxonomy): Eukaryota > Metazoa > Chordata > Actinopteri > Cypriniformes > Cyprinidae > Schizopygopsis > Schizopygopsis pylzovi. The sequence goes on along the minus strand of CM049824.1, from coordinate 35,804,060 downwards.
ACAAGCACAAAGATAGACAAACTACAGCTTCCACCATTCCTGATGTTCTTGTGGCAATAGAAAGTATATTCTAGTATTCGGTTACACTTTATATTAGGTTGCCTTAACTACTATGTACTTAAAACAATTAGTAAAATGTACTTATTGTGTTCATATTGTATTGCAAAACACTTCTGCTGCTATTTAGGTGGGATACGTGTTGGTTAGGAACAGGTTAAGTGGTATGGGTAGGTTTAAGGGTGGGTTAAGGTGTAAGGGATGGGTCAACAGTGTAATTATGAATGTAATTAATTACAGATAGAATTAAAAATAGGTATTTCAAAAATATAAGTACAATGTAAAAACATGCATGTAACAGTAACAGCATGTACATTGTAACAGATGATTAATTTAAATGCAGATACATCGTAGTTAAGGCCACTTAATATAAAGTGGGACCTAGTATTCTAATCTTTTCTGTTCTGTTCTATTCTATTCTATTCTATTGACATCATTTGACTTTCCCAAATATAATTGCAAACACAAAAGATGATGTTTTGAAAGATATCTCAGTGTTGTTTTGTCCACTGTTGTTTGTAATCAAGTGTTCTTCAAAATGTCTTATTTTATGAGCAACAGAAGTCATGCAGGTTTGAATGACATGAGGGTGAGTAAATGAGGGTTTTTGGTTATCACAGTTGTATGATCTGATCACCTGTTGGCCGGCTGATAGGCTCCACACCCGAGGTTGATTGAGAACTGCACCAGGTGAGTGTTTGCTCCAGGCAGCACCGGCAGCAGCTGCAGAAAGTCCACAGCCCACACGTGACGGTTCGCTCCACCATGAAACTTCTGCTCTAGACAAAACTGAGTGGCTGGAGTCTGAAGTTCTGTCGGCAAACCAACTGAGACGACTGTAGGAGTCTGGAAGAGAAAGTCATGAGATATCAAGATGTATACAGATGGGAACTTGACACAGTAAATCACAAAATAAATACGATAAATAGATGAATGATAGATTATGAACAGAGCATGTCAACTGTTGAAAATGATTATGTAACCTAAATCTGACTATAGACTGTATTAGGTTTCTACCCTGTAGGCTGAGTATGGAAGTATGTCCAGAAGCACATGATCTTTCCTGCCATCTGAACGTCCAAACAGGGCCACATTATTCTTGTTGGATTCTCCAGGATCGCAGTCTCCACCCCCTGCAGTGAACACAGAGATCAGACAATGAAAACACACAGATCAGACACTAAACACAGAGATCAGACACTGAACACAGAGATCAGACACTGAACACATAGAGATCAGACACTGAACACACAGAGATCAGACACTGAACACACAGAGATCAGACACTAAACACACAGAGATCAGACACTGAACACAGAGAAGAGACACTGAACACACCTAGAACAGACACTAAACACAGATATCAGACAATGAACACAGGGATCAAACACTGAACACACAGAGATTATACACTGAACACACAGAGATCAGACAATAAACACAGATATCAGACACTGAACACACAGAGATCAGACATTAAACACAGATATCAGACACTGAACACACAGAGATCAGACACTAAACACACAGAGATCAGACACTGAACACAGAGAAGAGACACTGAACACACCTAGAACAGACACTAAACACAGATATCAGACAATGAACACACAGAGATCAGACACTAAACACAGAGATCAGACACTGAACACAGAGATCAGACACTGAACACAGAGATCAGACACTAAACACAGAGATCAGAGACTGAACACACAGAGATCAGACACTGAACACAGAGATCAGACACTGAACACAGAGATCAGACACTGAACACACAGAGTTCAGACACTGGACACACAGAGATCAGACACTGGACACACAGAGATAAGACACTGGACACAGAGATATCAGACACTGAACACACAGAGATCAGACACTGAACACACAGAGATCATACACTGAACACACAGAGATCAGACACTGAACACACAGAGATAAGACACTGGACACACAGAGATCAGACACTAGACACACAGAGATCAGACACTGGACACACAGAGATCAGACACTGAAGACAGAGATCAGACACTGAACACACAGAGATCAGACACTGGACACACAGCAGGGCTCTAGACTAACTTTTTGCACTGGGTGCACTGGTGCGCCTAACTTTTTTTCTTAGGTGCACCGGCACAAAAGTTAGGTGCACCCAAATTTTTATATAGGCTATATTGACTAGTAAACGACTAACTAATAATCTGGTCAACATAAAGTTCTTTATTTGAAGCACAATTGTACAAGAAAGGTAACTTACTGAAAAAGTGTTGGTGCTTAAAGTGCTTCACTGAGCAGAGATTTAAACTTAAAACATCTCAAGATAAATAAAATCTAAATTAAGTGTTTTAAGGGCGTCAAACTGAACATCTCATGGCTCAATGTATTATGGACTATCCTCCATTGCAGTTACATGCCCCTCGAATGGCCAACTCCTGTAGTTTGGCTTTCTTGATCTTTGGCCTTGGCTAAACCAGCTGACCACACTCTCTCTAGCATCAACATCTTCCAGACTTGGCCCTTCTACACTGAGTCTTATCAGATCTTCCACTGTGTCTGAATGAAGGGATGATCTAGTGCAGTGCTTCTCAAACCCCCCCCTTAAACCCATAAAACAATCCTGCGCCCCATCCCACCTCAGACTACCAAATAATTGCACTAAACATAATGAAAAAAATAAGTATTTACAGTTTTTATAACCAATTCTTACTATGCAAAAAAAAGTATACTTAGGCCTTTAGTGTTATGTTAGAAGCATTTTTAACTCATACCTTTTCTGATTTAATATTTGATTTTTTTTAGCTTTATTTCATTTAAAGTTAGTTTTGAAATGTTGTATGCATTGTCATGTTTATTTCATGTCTTACTTCTAAATGGTGAAATTATGTATAGTTTTAACTTTCATTGAGTACTTCTATTTGTAAGCCGCTTTGGATAAAAGGTCGCTAAATGACAAAGTAAAGTAAAGAAAAAAATAACTGTTCTGTCTTCTAATCAGCTCTGACTCATACTGTATTAATGCAGCCAAATTCTCAATAAAACTGACATATATTTGACTGATGTGTCAGTCAACAGGATAAATATGAAATAATGACTGAAACATGTCCCTAAGAATTCATAACCAGCCTCCCTACAAGAAGCTAGTCTGCACAAAAATACTATTTAAATTGTATTGACCTTGTCTGATGAAATCAAATAAGACACAATATAAGACAAGACAATTCCAGTGCTGTGATTCTCTAATGCATGTATATTTAGAGAAGCAATAAATCTGAACTGAACGGTCCTCTCGCGCTGAACAGAGCAGATGCAGAGAAAGGCCTGATCCCCCGTTGCTGCGATCACAGAGACACTCTGAGAGACTCGATTTGTCACTATTCTTGGAAAACAAAAAGTTGCTATGGGGGTCTACAAAGGCCTAAATGTCCAAGTTGGCAACACTGCACGCATTCTACTACTAACCTTTCGTCTGACTGCAGCACACAGAGCATGTCAACGCACACAACATACAGGAATATCAGGACACGCAATCAGAGTCAGTCACATCTCTGAGTAGACACGATAAACCTAACTGTCTGTAACCACAGAGATCAGACCGGAACCACGAATGCTGACGCACAGTGCCCTGATGTAGTCGCACCAGAGATAGGGCACGTGACCAATTGGTCGCACTCTAGAGCCTGCACAGGGATCAGACACTGGACACACAGAGATCAGACACTGGACACACAGAGATCAGACACTGAATACACAGAGATCAGACACTGAACACACAGAGATCAGACACTGAACACACAGAGATCAGACACTGAACACACAGAGATCAGACACTGGACACACAGAGATCAGACACTGGACACACAGAGATCAGACACTGGACACACAGAGATCAGACACTGAACACACAGAGATCAGACACTGGACACACAGAGATCAGACACTGAAGACAGAGATCAGACACTGAACACACAGAGATCAGACACTGGACACACAGGGATCAGACACTGAACACACAGAGATCAGACACTGGACACACAGAGATCAGACACTGAACACACAGAGATCATACAATGAAGACAGAGATCAGACACTGAACACACAGAGATCAGACACTGGACACACAGGGATCAGACACTGAACACACAGAGATCAGACACTGGACACAGAGAGATCAGACACTGAACACACAGAGATCATACAATGAACATACTTGTCAGCGTCAACATAATGTGCATGTAAAATTGTAAGTCATACCCATGGTGAAGTGGAAGCGCAGGTTTCCGTAGGCGGTGGTGTTGATGTACGGAGTGCACACCTTCCTCTGTCCATCTTTGAGAAAGACGAGTGCAGATCCAGACTCCACCTCTCCACACTGAACTCCATACACCTCTCCATCAACCTCCCATCTACAGGTCACACACAGCACTGTTCTTAAATAAACTGTTCCTACACTTACTTAACAGCATCTGATACACCTGTTAGTAACCAAAATGTTTGCTTTTGGAGATCAAATTTGCCTAGAGAGGTCCAAGATATCAAAACTGAAATGTCAACACCTCAGTGTATCACCAGTATGTTACTGTTAAAATACTATTTCACAAAAGCACTCCCACTAGCACGAATCCCAATTGTATCTGCTGGCAGTTGTAAGACGCACCCACTCAGTGGACTCTCAAAGTCTTCCTCCCAGTAGCTGCGTCCCTCTTCACGATGCAGGTCCACGTCTCTTGTGGAGGCGAAGCTGTGCTCAAATCCCTCTCCGCCATGAAAGTACAAGGAGTTTCCCTCTGACTGGCAAGCGTGCTGTTGAATGATTTGAGAGGAAGCGTTATGGTGCTACAGACATTTATGACTAAACTGAAATCTCCATGTTGCATGTATACAAGGCAGATGGAGAAGACATTAACGACAGCCTCTGCCTTGGGTCACTTATGGGGAACAGACCTCTCTGCTAGTGTGGGCTGGTTAACACTCACTGGAAATGGTAAACACTAAGAAATGACCCTGTCAAAGCTGCGGCCTTATATTGGAGCTATACTTTGTGACAATTAACCATAAACTGAGTTTAAACTGAAAGCGTTCATAAGTCATACCTCATGAAAAAGAAGTGTGCTTGATTGTACTGAATGTGCGCTTACAGTGCTCTTAAAAGTATACATTTTTTTTAATTGTTCTGGTAGACAAAATAATATAAATGAAATAAAAGGCCATTAAAGTGACTTAAAGAGTAACACTTTAATGACTGAATTTCTTCAAGTTAAACATTTCACTTTAAAGTACATTTCCCACCATTATGTTTTCATCATAGTGTGTTGTGTTTCAAATAATTACACTTATTTTGATGTGTTGACTAACATCCTAAAGCACATGTAAAGTACTAGATTATAATTTTAACTGTAGTGTGTTATTCAAGATTATATGTATAGTTAATATATTTTAAATGAAGTAAATTGCAAATGTGTAATTAAAGATATATCTAAATGCATCACTCAAGTTTGAACAAAATTTATTAAAGTATATATTAGTTTATCATAAATGTTTGTCAGCACATTCAGCAGTAACTTTAACCATGCTTCAAAGACAACAGAATTATGAAATTACATATAAAGTCCGGTCAAAAAGCACTCTAAGGTTCAGCTAATTGCATTTAATACAAATTAAGTCAATAACACATTTTGGTTTAATTGCAGTTGACATGCATCAGAAAAAAATACATTCCATTCACACTTTAGTATATTATTGCAAAGTACATTATTTTCATAATAAGCACTCGTTTTGAGCTTCTTCACATGGGATGGTTTCTAGTGTGCTGGATGACACTATCTGGTCATGTACCTTTACTGTGGCTCCAGGGAAGAAGAGCCAGTTGGCCGTGTCCAGAGGGTCCAGGTTGTCCTCAAGCAGCGGGGGCCGGTTGGCCGTGTTTAGCACCAGTATGTTATCGAGGCCCCAGCAGGACTCATAACCATCGGGCCCCACGGGCGGCTCCTGACTCCAGCGCAGATGAATGGCCTCCCCTTTACAGCCTGGAGGCAATGGCAGGAGATGGACCACTGTGCTGCTGTTAGTGGGAGCCCTGCGAGACCCAATGCATATGATAAACCACTGGAGAACTGAACATACAAGTGCTCAAGCTCATTCAGACATATGAAGCCTTAAATTATGAGTTTTTATAGCACATAATCATGCACTGCTCATGGTGTTTTTACATAATGGTAACTAATACTGTGAGTCTGTTGGAGCCATTTCCTAAAATAAAGTAAAACCTGATCTTTTCCAAGGTGATCCAGTCATCAGAGGAGTTCAGACCGCAGGAGATGATGATACTGGGGTCTGAGTAACTGAACCGACAAGAACCAGATCCTGAACAACCAACACAAACACACACACACACACACACACAGTACGGCACGCATTAGAATGAATTAACTTGACTTAATAACTTCATACAGAAAAAACACATACAGCTGAATGTGATTTGCTAAGTATTTCAGTAAACTTATCTAAGCATTCTTAAATCAAGATACATTCACTTGAGATGCAAAATAAGACCTTAAAAAGGTATTTGCTTAAAACCAAAAAAAAAAAAATTCTGGTAATGGGGTCATACAAATAAACGTATTTGAAAGGTAAAAAGATTATTTTTCTTACCCCGTTGGCATAAATTTAAGTCATTTTGCATCTCAAATAAATGCATCTTGATTTAAGAATGTATAGATATTAGTCCTGGAAAACAAGACAAAATGCATAATTATTTAGCAAAGTATTCAGCTGTATACCAATCGTCTATGGCTGCAGGAGATGAAGAATGCTGACCAACAGTAACTGCAGAAGGACGGTGATACTCACCAAAGGCAAACTGCAGGATTGATGCTGTGCTCGTGTTCAGAGCCACTGTAGTCTAAAAGAGACGATAAAACCATGAGCTTCTCATTTCTATTCACTGATCCACTTCATTCCCACAGGAATAATGTGAACACAGTATACGAGGCACGGCAATGCAAAGCTACACAGTGTCCACACCGCCAGTCTTTGATATGTGTGTGTTTGATTTTCTTGTGTAACACTTTAGTTTGATGGTCAACTTTAGTCATTCAACGAACTATCAGTAACTTTACAACTCCATGTCAACTATCAGTCATTAGAGTATTAGTGATTTTCTGCTTAATATCTGCTCACAATTTATTTTGATGAACATTCTACTGGCTATAAGTCACTCAGAGGAGTTTGGCAGGAGTTTGATATGGGCAGAAGTGCATCTATTTGTTTGAGAAGCACAACTCACTGCCTGCCACTGTTTGCCAACATCCAGACCATCCGTGCAAAATGTGCTGTTTTTCACTTGATTACATATCTTTTGTAGTAATATCATTAATACTGATATGTGTGTTGAGTTTCATGAAATTCTAAGCATGCCATCTGCCTAAAAAAATCACCAGAAAAGAATATTCAAGTTTGGCATGTTGCCATGGTAACAGCATTTAAGATATCAATATTCCCTCAACAGTTTTACACCTGCCGTATTTTGACATTATTCTGATTCATTTTGAAGTAAATCGAGTAAAAATAATATGTTGAATTCAAAGCATTTTGAAAATGACACCTTTCTTTATGCCAGTTGGTGGCGCTATAACTTTGGCTCATATTGGTCACATCTATGCGATCGGCATCATACACCAACAATCCACTGAAGTTTGATCAAAATCAGACAATGTGTGCAACACTTATTAGCCACTTCCTGTTTCTCATTTCTCACCATAATTTAATCGCCTCACTACGGGCAAACCGTTTCGATATATCAAAAATCCCTTCACAATTGAGAATCCCCGATGTCTTGAGATCATGTTCACCAAGTTTGGTGGCATTCGGTTGGAAATCCTAGGTGCAGTATATCAAATTCCAGAGCATGCTCTTTTTACACAGCCCTGAATAGCCAGCTTCCTGTTGGGCGGAGCCTATGACATGCAGCGCAAAAGTTGTTCGGCTCAATGAGATCTATATGTGTACCGAGTTTCATATGAATACGTGCAAGTATGTGTGAGCTATACATCAAGATTTCTGATGGTGTTCCAGGGGGCGCCGTAGAGCCCCTGTGCCACGCCCGGGTCCCAGCCTCTGCGGCGTCCTAATGGATGCAGATTAAAACGTGTGTGCCAATTTTCAAGAGGTTTTGAGCATGTTAAGGCCCCCAAAAAGCCCCGGATATAAAAAAAAGAAATCCTTCGAAAACATGAACATTACATAATACATAAGTTAATACATTATCAGTATTACCAGTTCTCTCTGTCCAAAGGGCTCACAAAACGTCACTGCTTTTCCATGCATCAGCGCACCGCACTGCTCTCCAACCTCACAGTTACTGCAGTCTGACCTGTGAGAGAACCAGGACAATAAACACATCTTCTAGCTCTCTATATGACATTGATGCAAAATATATGGAAATGAAAGCAGCTTCGCTGCCAAGTAAACAACTCAAAGAAAGACGAGTGTTACCAGATATTGAGATTAAGCTCTTCTTGTGTGTTGTGTTCAAAGTCATCCCGGAGAACAGCATGATCTCCATGAACCACGGCTTCACATCAGCGACAGATACAGAGACAGGAGCATAGTGAGGAGCACTGAGGAGTAACATCATCATTCGTGTATCTGCTGATGCTTTTACTCACCTAGACTGGGCCGAAGAGGAGATTCAGTGGGAGCTAAAAGAGACCAAACAAAACATATTTCACTTGGAATATTTCTACTGAAAGACTTCCCACAAATAAAAAAGATGGTGATTTTATTTCGATAGTCCATTTTAGACATTCTACTAACAGTAAGTAACTACCTGTCAACTAGCAGTCATTAGAGTATCAGTAGACTATCCGCTTAATATCTTCTAAGACTTGATGGTAACACTTTATAATAACTGTATGATATGAATCATTAGGTAAGCATTAGTAAATAGTCAGTTCATCCTTTATAAAGCATGGTCCCAACATTAAGAGTCATTAGTAAGCAGTTTATAAATACAGCTATAAATGCCTTGTTCTTGATTTATAAGCATATCTATTACAAAAGAGATTTAAAGGCTCAGTTATCTTCCTAACAGAAAAAATAAACAAACACAACACAGAGGGATATAGAAATCAGAAATATTTATTTCAAGATGCAAAAAATGAAACTGCACAACTGTACACTTGAATTTTTTTTTCAATGAAATTGCAGAGGTGAAGTGTACAGTTGTACAGTTCAATTTTTTATATCTTGAAATAAATATTTATGTGTTGTGTTTGTTTAACTTTTCTGTTTGGGAGATAAATACGCCTCTCTTTATAAATGCTTTATAATATATAAATAATCCTCACTTTAGATGAGCTCTCAAAAACAGATGGCTGGCAACTACTAAATGTTTTATAACTACCTGACTTAATCATTAATTACAGCATGAATATGTGTTAATAAAGCATGTATTAACACACTGAGCAATTATTATCTTCAAGATTAATCGCTTTATGTACTCCCAATTGTAAGTCGCTTTGGATAAAAGCGTCTGCTAAATGACTAAATGTAATGTAAATGTAATTATCATGTGTCTACATAGTAAGATTTATAAATGTACATTTAAATAGTTTATTAATCATTTACACTTTCTAAATGATCTTATGAACCACTGACAACTTCTAAATAACTGGTTTGTAAATAATGTAATCATTTATAAATGATAAATTGATTGTTAATAAAGTTTGAAAATACAATATATATATGCTCAAGAACAAAACGTTTATAGCTGTATTTATAAACTGCTTACTAATGCATATTAATGCTGGAACAGTGCTTTATAAAGGATTAATTGACTATTTACTAATGCTTAACTAATCATTCATAGTGTGCAGTTATTATAAAGTGTAACTAAATTAATTTTTGATCACACAACATACAGACTATGAGAAACTTCGCAAGTATATGTCACCTTATTCTACTAACCCTAAACCTAACAGTCTACTCTGAGAGTTAGTAGACATGTAGTTGCAAATTAATGATAATTAGTTGACATGTAGTTACAAAGTTACTCATGGTTAGTAGAATGTCTAAAGTGGACGATCGAAATAAAGTGCAACTAAAAAGATACTAGGAGAAAGTCTGGTAAGGGTCATTTTAATAAATATACAGCACATGGAGTGAACATTGAATCCTCTTTAATTGTAATTAATACAAAGAAGCCTGCAAACATTATATGAGCTTTTTGAAATGTTATGTTTCGCAATCACTGATCACTCAATCACATTCTCCAATGATAGTTGCTGTGCATTTGACCGTGTCTTATATCGCTCTATCTCTTGCTCTCTTTCATTCTGCAAGTCAGAAGAACTAATTGGCATGATCCTGGAGGACTTTAGCACTGATTTTACAGTGATCTTAAAGCTTGTAATCGATGGGCGGAGGCTGAGGAGAGCGCTGATGATCATCAGGGTCCTGATCTGAACCACTGCCAGGGTTTATTTTGCCAAAATGATTCTAATGATCTGTCTCAAGGCTCTATATTAAGGGTAACGGTTTTTATCTAAAAACTAGGACAATGTCACTCCCATGAGTCTTTACCTCCTACTTCATAAAAAATAACATTACTAATGTAGGAGCATTTAACACTCCTACTTCGCTCCGTCTGTGGTGTCTGGATCCTGTGACAAAACTATGAAAAATCAAGACATGTTTTCTTTAAGAAAAGAAAATGAGGAATAATGCCTTTGATTATTTTATTAGTTTGATCATTTCATGTTTGAGTGTTTTTGAAAGTTCATACAGACAAATAACACATTTCAGTACAAACTCCCATCCAGCAGTAAAACCGAACATATTGAGTCTAATCACATGAGCCGTATACTGATCTAAAACAGCTGTTGCTCCACACAGTTTCCATGAAAGAATTGAATAAATAGGTCAACTGAATGACCTGAATGAATAGGTTTTGTGGCTGAATTACTTTGACAGACTATTTCTCCATCAACTGAGATCACGACTACTTCTTAAACCAAAATGTATGCTGAATTAAATGAACCCCTGGTCAAAAACGCCATTATTTCTGACTAAGCACATTTATGCAAAATCCTGGACATTAAATCATACAGTTATTCATGGTTTTCCCTACACATCATCCTCCTGCTCACCAGAATCCGCTTACACCCTTCAAAACCACCATCTTATTATCTCACATGAACAAAAGCCTGCTACTTTAATCAATGTCTGGTTCTGAAGATCATTACAACCACAGTTATTTAAATGTATGAAAGAGCCCACACAAAAGGTTTGATTCGACTCGACACACTGATTGTGTATGGATGTTATTCTCTAACGCCAACAGGTGTGACGAATGATTAACTCTTATTTACACAGATGAAATTAAACAACATAACAAATGAATTTATAACTCTTTTAGAGAGAACATTGCAGGCTCTCCTTAATCTCACGGTTGAGTCTTTCCTTATCTAAAGCCTCTGACAAATCTAGCTATAATTAACCACATTAAACCTTACACTCAGAAACCTTCATCTTCTCTGTAAAAAAAAACGTTTTATCTTCTCAACTGGACCGATATACCAAAAATCATATAGTCAATCTTTCCCTCAATAACCTCAGATAACCTTTACCCAAAATCCATCACATTATAATGATAAAGCAGCTGTGCTCCATTTCATTTGCTGACCTATTTCTTTCAGAACTCACACACACACTGTGAAAGTCTCATGAGCGGATGTGACTATGAATGTAATGGGTGAGTTCTGAATGTAACTGTAGTTTCCAATCAAACGTCCACTGAGTGGCGCTACTCCCATTCAGACAAATCAAGATCACGGAGGAAGGTTATCAGTTACTAATGCTGTGGAATATAGTTTGCAGTCAGCTGAGCCAATGCAAATATTTGTTAAATAAGTCACGCATGGTTTTTCTGCATCGATGCAAAATTCATGGGTTCAAATCCCAGAAATCAGACTGAAAGATTAATTCAGCACACAGACTGGACATTCAGAGCCTTCAATGCTTCAGAAAGTCTGAGTTTCATAATCAGATTTAACATCCAAACAGGGTGAGCTGATTTAAAAGTAAACAGATCACCATTTGGATATTTATTCAGCTTGAGTGTATTTAAGTCTCGTCCGTATTGGCCTGTAGTAGGAGGGACAAACTGTGTTTTTGGAAAACTGCAGAACGTTTCTCAGGCTGGAAACTAAAACAGCAACAATGTTTTGTTGACTTGTGTGCTATGAATGCTGGGTAACGGGAGTGATGGCTCTGGCTTTCCTCATTGTCCTCCTCTGTACGCAGTAAAATCTTATCAAGTGTTTGGATGAAGAGAGAGATTTTAACTAGCAGTCGTTGGGAATGTTCACTATTATCACACTGACACTGTTTACTAACATGCCAAACAGCCCTTCCACTGAATGAACACACACACACACACACACACACACAAAACATTTATTTACTTCCAAGATTGATTTTACTGTATTAGAGAGAAAATTATAACCATAGAGCCATCAGCTACAGTATCGTATCAGATATACTATAGATCCCCTGAGGAAAAATGCCACTCAGATCCTATACAATTTAAGCTACAATAACAGATGCTTCCAGAAGTCATAAATCCTCTTCTGAATATTACAATTTTGTCAGTGTTATTAAGATATGTCCCAGAAACCATCAAACTGACTGATTTTAAGCCTCTCATTAAAAAAACACAACTTGATTCTAGACAACTGGTTAATTACAGACCGATTTCAAATCTTCCTGTTCTGTCAAAAATACTAGGCAGTATCTTCACAACTATGTCCCCTCTCAGAGAAAAAACGGTATCTGTGAGGATTTCCAGTGAGGATTTAGACCATATCATAGATCTGAGACAAAACGGTATCTGTGAGGATTTCCAGTGAGGATTTAGACCATATCATAGATCTGAGACTGCTCTCATTAGAGTAACAAATGACCTGCTCTTATCATCTGATCGTGGCTGTATCTCTCTATTAGTGCTCCTGGATCTTAGCGCTGTGTTCGACACGATCGATCACAACATTCTTTTGAATAGACTTGAAAATTATGTTGGCATTAGTGGAATTGCATTGGCATCATTCAAATCTTACTTATCTGACCATCATCAATTCGCAGCAGTGAATGAAGAGGTATCATATCGATCACAAGTACAGTATGGAGTACCTCAAGGCTCAGTACCAGGACCGTTTCTTTTCATGTTTTACATGTTAACCTTGGGAAATATCATCAGGAAACATGGTGTTAGCTTTCACTGTTAAGCTGATGATACTCAGCTCTATATTTCTTCATGGCCCAATGAAACATACCAATTCGCAAAACTAACTGAATGCATAGTTGATGTAAAAAAACTGGATGGCTAGTAATTTCCTACTGCTAAATTCGCTTAATTATTGGACAAAAAACCTCTGCATGTAATAACCTAGAATACTGTCTAACACTTGATGGCTGCTCTGTCAATTCTTTGTCATCAGTTAGGAACCTAGGTGCGCTATTTGATAGTAGAGGTGTAACGGTACACAAATATGACGGTTCGGTACGTACCTCGGTTTTAACGTCACGGTTTGGTATGATTTCGTTACAGCAGGGGGAAAAACTTAAATAAACTTTTTTTTAAAAAGGGTTTACTGAACAAGTAACTCTTTCTTTAAATACATTCAGTTATAGTTTAAAGATAACTATTTACTTTTCTTAAAGATAAAAGTTACCTCAGCTCATGTTTAAAAGGGAGCCCTATTACATTATAAGGTAACAATTAGGCCTAACAACTTAACCCAAACTTTTTTTAAATGAACATATAATACAATTTCTAGGCTATTTGTTAAAATATATTCAATTACACTCTGGCTGTCATAACATGTTTCATAACAGATTAATTTACACACACATTAAATAATTAAGACTAAGAGAAAATGTTCAGGGATGTTCAGTCATGTTTATTAGTGTTAAAACTAGCTGTACAGAGGAGGGAATGATGGTTTTCACTCGTGCTCCGCTCTGCACAAGTCTGAGGTGCGTCACGTCTCAGAAGCGGCTCTCCAAGGTGTTTATACAGCGATCTGTCATGCCACATCAAAGATTATCAAAACGGCATGTATTATTTGAATTTCCTAAAAAAAAATCTCTATTCATTTGGTACACATGTGTACCGAACCGAAAGGCCTGTACCGAAACGGTTCGGTATGAATACGTGTACAGTTACACCCCTATTTGATAGCAATCATTCCTTTGAAAGCCAAGTTTCTAACAATTGTAAAATTGCATTTTCCCATCTCAAAAATACATCTAAATTACAACCTATTGTCACGTTCTGCAAAGGGATCCAGGAATGAGGAGACGAGGATTGTAACAAACAGAAGGTTTTACTAGGCAGGTGGAGGTAGACAGACACAGATGACGTTTGCATATGACATTTACATAGACATATAATAACCGACAGGAAATATGGGGCAGAGCAGACTATAAATAGGGAGACTTAACTAGACACACCTAGATCAAAATGAAGACACAGACAGGGACTAATAAACTAATGATGACAGGAAACAGGAAGGACCAAATATGGGCACATGAGGATGGGAGACACAAGACTGGAAAACACGGGTCTGACACCTATGTTCTCAATGTCAAATGCAAAAATGTTAATTCATGCGTTCATGACCTCATGAATGGCATCTACGCTAATATTAGTCTGTTTCATTCTTATTCCAAGGTCACTGCAGTCACCCGGATCCAGTCTGTATCCAGCCCAGATGGTGGATCATCACCTAGAGACGAACTCTACAGCCCTGAAAGTCAGCGGAGGCCAGGACAACTAGATAAACCCCAGAGACAGATCCCATCCGAAGATTTCATCCCCTAGATGGCCAACGACACAAATCCTCAGCAAAGACCACAAGAACCAGACGAGTCCTTTGCACAGACCAGCTTAGGCTCCAGAGCCTGGTTTCTCCCAAGGTTTTCTTCTCCGTTTCTATCACCGATGGTTCCTTGCCACTGTTGCCTTTGGCTTGCTTAGTAAGGGACACTTTATATTTGTCAATATTATGGCCTTGATTGCACAGACCAGGGCAAGCCTACCCCTGGCATACACACTAATGGAAGAGAACTGAACTGAGCTGGACGATGAACTGACTTTAACTAGAAAATGACTGTTTACTATTGTCCTCTTTTTAAAGTTGCTTTAGCAGAATGGAATTTAATTTGCATTATTGACACACTATTTTCCTGATTAACACTGTAAATCTGCTTTGACGCTTTCTGTTTTGAATAAAGCTCTATATAAAGGTGATGTGACACACACACAATGAGTGTAATAATCTCTCCCACACATGATCTTTGTCTGTGGAGTTCTGCTCTCATTCTCTGCCGTTCATTCGTCAACCTCTACTTCTGGCTACATCAGGCGTTCACACTCGTTTCAGGCTTAGTTTAATCCTTGATCACTTTCTTAAGAACTTTAATTACCTCTGGCGCTCTTCCTGTAGATCTGTGCTAATGCGACCGGCTTACACTGACAGTTTAACAGCCCCGCGCTTTCCCATGAGCCTCGGCTGCAGATTTGGAGCGGGCAGGTTCATTCTCCAACTTCTCTAATGCAAAGTCGGACATTCAGATGAAAGTTGGCACTGGGTGTTATTAAGTGACGCGTTTGGGTGTCTGAGGCACAGGACATTATTTTCCAGCGGCGCATCTTTCATCTTTAGCGCATCCTTCCATCTAGAGGCCGCGCGTCTGCTGTCGTATATCTGCTCTGCTTCTGATCGTCCTCCTCTGCCCAACACTGATCGCCCCCCGTGAGTTATAGTCACTTTTCCATAATCAATCCTCAGGGATACGAGTCCAGCGTGTCCCATAAATCCCTAATTTATGGAGCTGCTGGAAATTGCAGAGTTCTCTGGTAGCCTTTCCTCATCCCGACCTGTCACAGATATCACTCTTTGATATACTAGCATCATCTCCGGCTCTCTCTCTCTCTCTCTCTCTCAGTGAAGTCCAGCCGCTCTGATAGTCTCTGTTTAGCATGCCTTTATGTGTTTATCTGTGGATACATTCTGTCATTTGTCTATTAATTCCAGCTAGTCTTCTGGCTCGTGATGATTTTCTTCTTTCTGCATGGAAACTAATGGTAAACACTGGTAAACAATGGTAAACTTTCAGCATAAATCTACTACTCTGAGCTCAGAATCTGTTAAATTATGAAACATGCTTCTGGTCCGTGAGGTTTTTAACTTTACAATATGCTGCGTTCAACACTGACTAAAATCCATCGGTCAGAATCACTAGTACCACAGAAATCACCAATCTGAATATAAACTACTGCAAATTAATCTCTCTAAAGTCTTAAACTGCTCACATATTTGCATTTGACTCACACTATCCACAATAAAACTGCTATTGCTTTTATAAACACAGTTACTACATAATAAAAAGTACACTTCTGAAAAAGAAGTGTGGGTAACATTTCATTTTGCAATGTCCTTGTTACATGTTGCATGTTCATAACAGTAAATTATGCATAATTTAAATTTTAATCCTAACCATAAAGTATATACGGTGCATGATAAAGATATAATAGTACTCACTAATAATGGTGTAATTACACTGTAATAAAGTGTAACCTGGTATTGAATGTGCACTTGAAGTGCATGTTAAATCTTAAAAGTATACATTTAAAAAAAAAAACTGTAATTGTAGATAATAGCAATGAAATAAAAGGCCACTTAATTGTTTCTTACCACACTTAAGTCTACTTTTAAAAAGTGCACTTTGTAATAATGTCAAATTCTGCTTTTAGGTGCATGCTAATAAGCACTCTGAAGTTTAACTATTTGCATTTAATAAAAATTGTAACTGTATAATACATTTTCAGTAAGTGTCGAGAAAAAACAGTACATTAAGTTCACACTTAAGCAAATTATTTTATTTCCATAATGAACACTCTTTTTGTCAAAAGCAAATTTCTTTTTCACAAGGGCAGACACACAAATCTTCATAAAGTGATCAGGTTAATGACGAGTCCTTCTTCCAGCAGTATATCTATGTAAACTAAGGTCAATATCTGCTCTCTGAAGTGACATGTAGACAAGTGTTTCAGCTCACTAACTAATACTGGTGTATTTTGTCACCCATATCACCCTGCAGCCAAAGACCGCTCGCCCACTGAAGCTAAGCAGGGTTGAGCTGGTCAGTACCTGGATGGGAGACTCCTGGGAAAACTAGGTTGCTGTTGGAAGAGGTGTTAGTGAGACCAGCAGGGGGTGCTCACCATGTGATCTGTGTGGGTCCTAACACCCCAGTGTAGTGACAGGGATGCTATACTGTTAACAAGCACTGTCTTTCGGATGAGTCGTTAAACCGAGGTCCTGACTCTCTGTGGTCATTAAAAATCCCATGGCACTTCTCGTAAACAGTAGGGGTGTAACCCCGGTGTCCTGGCCAAATTCCCACCACTGGCCCTTGTCAATCATGGCCTCCTAATAATCCTGGTTCTATGACTCTCTCTCCTCTCCACCTGTAGCTGGTGTGTGGTGAGCGCATACACTTGATTGGCTCTATGTCTCTCTCTCCTCTCCACCTGTAGCTGGTGTGTGGTGAGCGCATACACTTGATCATCTCTAGGACTCTCTCTCCTCTCCACCTGTAGCTGGTGTGTGGTGAACGCATACACTTGATTGTCTCTATGACTCTCTCTCCTCTCCACCTGTAGCTGGTGTGTGGTGAGCGCATACACTTGATTGTCTCTATGACTCTCTCTCCTCTCCACCTGTAGCTGGTGTGTGGTGAGAGCATACACTTGATTGTCTCTATGACTCTCTCTCCTCTCCACCTGTAGCTGGTGTGTGGTGAGCACTTACACTTGATTGTCTCTATGACTCTCTCTCCTCTCCACCTGTAGCTGGTGTGTGGTGAGCGCATACACTTGATTGGCTCTATGTCTCTCTCTCCTCTCCACCTGTAGCTGGTGTGTGGTGAGAGCATACACTTGATCATCTCTAGGACTCTCTCTCCTCTCCACCTGTAGCTGGTGTGTGGTGAGTGCATACACTTGATTGGCTCTATGTCTCTCTCCTCTCCACCTGTAGCTGGTGTGTGGTGAGAGCATACACTTGATTGTCTCTAAGACTCTCTCTCCTCTCCACCTGTAGCTGGTGTGTGGTGAGGCATACACTTGATTGTCTATGACTCTCTCTCCTCTCCACCTGTAGCTGGTGTGTGGTGAGGCATACACTTGATTGTCTCTATGACTCTCTCTCCTCTCCACCTGTAGCTGGTGTGTGGTGAGGCATACACTTGATTGTCTCTATGCTCTCTCTCCTCTCCACCTGTAGCTGGTGTGTGGTGAGGCATACACTTGATTGTCTCTATGACTCTCTCTCCTCTCCACCTGTAGCTGGTGTGTGGTGAGACGCATACACTTGATTGTCTCTATGACTCTCTCTCCTCTCCACCTGTAGCTGGTGTGTGGTGAGAGCATACACTTGATTGTCTCTATGACTCTCTCTCCTCTCCACCTGTAGCTGGTGTGTGGTGAGGCATACACTTGATTGTCTCTATGACTCTCTCTCCTCTCCACCTGTAGCTGGTGTGTGGTGAGCGCATACACTTGATTGTCTCTATGACTCTCTCTCCTCTCCACCTGTAGCTGGTTGTGGTGAGAGCATACACTTGATTGTCTCTATGACTCTCTCTCCTCTCCCCTGTAGCTGGTGTGTGGTGAGCGCATACACTTGATTGTCTCTATGCTCTCTCTCCTCTCCACCTGTAGCTGGTGTGTGGTGAGCGCATACACTTGATTGCTCTATGACTCTCTCTCCTCTCCACCTGTAGCTGGTGTGTGGTGAGCGCATACACTTGATTGCTCTATGACTCTCTCTCCTCTCCACCTGTAGCTGGTGTGTGGTGAGGCATACACTTGATTGCTCTATGACTCTCTCTCCTCTCCACCTGTAGCTGGTGTGTGGTGAGCGCATACACTTGATTGTCTATGCTCTCTCTCCTCTCCACCTGTAGCTGGTGTGTGGTGAGGCATACACTTGATTGCTCTATGCTCTCTCTCCTCTCCCCTGTAGCTGGTGTGTGGTGAGGCATACACTTGATTGTCTCTTGCTCTCTCTCCTCTCCACCTGTAGCTGGTGTGTGTGAGGCAATACACTTGATTGTCTTATGACTCTCTTCCTCTCCACCTGTAGCGGTGTGTGGTGAGCGCATACACTTGATTGTCTCTATGCTCTCTTCCTCTCCCTGTAGCTGGTGTGTGGTGAGGCATACCCTTTTTACTTGAATTGCTCTGTGACTCTCATCTCCTTTTCTCCACCTGTTTAAGCTTGGTGATGTGGTTGAGTCAGCCATAAGCACTTGAATATCGTCATATTCACTATTGTACTTGCTACTCCTACCCACCTGTAGCTGCTGTTTGGTGAGCGTCATACACTTTGATTAAGTCTCTGACTCTCTCTCCTCTCCACCTGTAGCTGGTGTTGTGGTGAGCGCATACACTTGATTGTCTCTATGATCTCTCTCTCCTCTCCACCTGTAGCTGGTGTGTGGTGAGCGCATACACTTG
Source organism: Schizopygopsis pylzovi (assembly GCA_027422435.1). Lineage (NCBI taxonomy): Eukaryota > Metazoa > Chordata > Actinopteri > Cypriniformes > Cyprinidae > Schizopygopsis > Schizopygopsis pylzovi. The sequence goes on along the minus strand of CM049824.1, from coordinate 35,784,424 downwards.
ATTGCTCTATGTCTCTCTCTCCTCTCCACCTGTAGCTGGTGTGTGGTGAGCGCATACACTTGATTGGCTCTATGACTCTCTCTCCTCTCCACCTGTAGCTGGTGTGAGGTGAGCGCATACACTTGATTGTCTCTATGACTCTCTCTCCTCTCCACCTGTAGCTGGTGTGTGGTGAGCGCATACACTTGATTGGCTCTATGACTCTCTCTCCTCTCCACCTGTAGCTGGTGTGTGGTGAGAGCATACACTTGATTGTCTCTATGCTCTCTCTCCTCTCCACCTGTAGCTGGTGTGTGGTGAGAGCATACACTTGATTGTCTCTATGACTCTCTCTCCTCTCCACCTGTAGCTGGTGTGTGGTGAGAGCATACACTTGATTGTCTCTATGACTCTCTCTCCTCTCCACCTGTAGCTGGTGTGTGGTGAGCGCATACACTTGATTGTCTCTATGACTCTCTCTCCTCTCCACCTGTAGCTGGTGTGTGGTGAGCGCATACACTTGATTGTCTCTATGATCTCTCTCTCCTCTCCACCTGTAGCTGGTGTGTGGTGAGCCATACACTGTGCATTGTCTCTATGACTCTCTCGTCTCTCCTCTCCACCTGTAAGCGGTGTGTGGTTGAGCGCAATAACACTTGATAATGTCTCATATGTACTCTCGTACTCCTCTCCACCTGTTTAGCTGGTGTGTGGTGAGCGTCATACCTTTTTACTTGATTGTGCTCTATGTCTCTCTCTCCTCTCCACCTGTAGCTGGTGTGTAAAAGCGTGAGAGCATGGGACACTTGATTGTCTCTATGACTCTCTCTCCTCTCCACCTGTAGCTGGTGTGTGGCTGAGTGCATACACTTGATTGTCTACTGACTCTCTCTCCTCTCCACCTTGTAGCTGGTGTGTGTGAGTGCATACACTTGATTGTCTCTGTCTCTCTCTCCTCTCCACCTGTAGCTGGTGTGTGGTGAGTGCATACACTTGATTGTCTCTGACTCTGACTCTCCTCTCCACCTGTAGCTGGTGCTGTGGTGAACGCATACACTTGATTGTCTCTATGAACTCTCTCTCCTCTCCGCCTGTAGCTGGTGTGTGGTGAAGCATACACTTGATTCGTCTCTATGACTCTCTCTCCTCTCCGCCTGTAGCTGGTGTGTGGTGAGCGCATACACTTGATTGTCTCTATGCTCTCTCTCCTCTCCACCTGTAGCTGGTGTGTGGTGAGCGCATACACTTGATTGTCTCTATGACTCTCTCTCTCATCTCCACCTGTAGCTGGATTTGCTGGTGAGGCATACACTTGATTGTCTCTTGACTCTCTCTCCTCTCCACCTGTAGCTGGTTGTGGTGAGAGCATACACTTGATTGTCTCTATGACTCTCTCTCCTCTCCACCTGTAGCTGGTGTGTGGTGAGCGCATACACTTGATTGGCTCTATGACTCTCTCTCCTCTCCACCTGTAGCTGGTGTGTGGTGAGCGCATACACTTGATTGTCTCTATGACTCTCTCTCCTCTCCACCTGTAGCTGGTGTGTGGTGAGCGCATACACTTGATTGTCTCTATGACTCTCTCTCCTCTCCACCTGTAGCTGGTGTGTGGTGAGCGCATACACTTGATTGTCTCTATGTCTCTCTCTCCTCTCCACCTGTAGCTGGTGTGTGGTGAGTGCACTGGCGCCATTGTCCTGTGGCAGCCGTAGCAGGAGAGACCCCCCACATGATTGTAAAGCGTTTTGCGTTTACAGAAATACACAATAAAGCGCTATATAAATGCATCATTCAATCATTCATTAATTTTAGCATGACTGAAACTCTCTACTGACACCACTGTATTGACTTTTCCCTTGTACTTTTGTGTTTTCACAGATGTTAAATACCCTTTTTTACTTTGAAAGTTGCCGTGTTATTCATCTCAGAGCTGATTTTGTCTGATTGTTTAAAAATGCCTATGGAGAAGATGGGGAGCTCTCTAGAGGCCACAGCACTGCTGAAATACGCTCTATTCACTGATTGTAGCCTTGCTAACCCTTAACCCCACATCTGCACACGCCGCTCTGAAACATTATCTGTCTGCGCCGTCCTCGCTCACTTTCTTAAAGCTTCCGCGGCTCTCAGTCTCAGATCTTCTCTTGAGCCGTGTGTTAATCTGCTCATGTCTCATCACTGACGGAGATTCGCCCCATTTCTCTATTTCACATTTTCAGTCTTGCTGGGATATTTATAATTCCTTTAACCACTCAAAGCTTTAAGCCCTTCAAACTTGAAATGGATTTATTTCAAATCTTCATGTGTAAGTGCTGGAAAAACTTTCATGCCCTTATATTGTGTGCTATTCAGTAGGTTGAATGTTTGCACCAATTGTCTTTGCACACACAGATTTTATAGTTTTTTTTTAGCAAGTATTTGATTTTAGTAAGAATGCATATGATCTTATGGTCAGGTGAGCACAACATTCAACCTTTATTGTTACTGAATAGGAATGCATGTGTGTTCTGTCATGCTGCAGATCAGACTGCGTGTATATTTAGTTTCTCTGTCATTTCTCTAAGTTTACGCCTCAGAGATACTCCTCACCTCCCTGCTCACAGAGCTGCTGCGCCAGAGCGTCCTTGAAGATGATCTGTCCTCGGTGCGTCGCTGTGGCCCTGAGGGAGAAAGAGAGAAATATTACAGAGCAGAAGGAGAGCGATATCATGCCCATTACCTAAAAGAAGATGAAGTGTTTCTGCTGGAAGTGGATTAAAGCTCTGAAGCAGGACTGAAATTTGGCTGTAGGTCTTCATGTCAGAGACAGCGATCAGAGGTCAAGAGGTCAGGAGGCGAATGAGGCTTTATGAGCTTCTTAATAGACAGCGGTCTCATTGCATTGGTACGGGATCGATTTATACTTACACCTCAAACCTACAGCGCAGACTGATAAAAATACATTCTAACATTTTGATAATGTTTCCATTGAGTTTATTTCGTAATGTTCTCAGAACATTCAAAACATTCAGTTTTTTAAATATAAAGTTCTGTCATGAACCTCTAGATGGCGCAGGTAGGTCGAACTCAATCTGACATTATTATCACATGGCGCAAGCTGATTGGTTCTTTATTTTGTATCAGCAGCCAATGAGCTTGCTGCTCAACATTCAAATACTAGCAGTTGCAGTGCTTCAGAAAGCCTCCACCTTTCCCAGCTCCATCTGTATAGATCTGATACGGGTGATCATGTGTGCTATATGGGGGTTATTTCATATATGTTATATGTGCAGCAGCAGTATTTCTTACATGCTCACAGCAGCATGTTGTGGATGTATTAGCAAGTCTCAGTACTTGCTCAGCCACAGCAGATTTGTGTCCCTGGAGCACAAAAGCAGTCATATGCAGCACAGGTATATTTGTAGCAATAGCCAATAATACATTGTATGGGCCAAATTATCCATTTTTACTTTATGCCAAAAATCATTAGGATATTAAGATCATGTTCCATGAAGACGTTTTGTAAATTTCCTACCATAAATATATCAAAACCTAATTTTTGATTAGTAATATGCATTGCTAAGAACTTCATTTGGACAACTTTAAAGGTCATTTTCTCAATATTTAGATTTTTTTTGCCCCCTCAGATTCCAGATTTTCAAATAGTTGTATCTCAGCCAAATATTGTCCATTCATAACAAACCATACATCAATGGAAATATAATTTATTCAGCTTTCAGATGATGCATACATCTCAATTTCAGAAAATTGACACTTAAGACTGGTTTTGTGGTCCAGGGTCACATTTATTCCACCAAGACCAAATACATTAACATTGTCATGTACATTACCATGCCAATCCCTCTGAGAGTTTTATTGGTTATATGAATATCAAAGGAACAACCATTTTTTGTGAATGTTACAATTGAATGTTCTCTGAACCAATAGTAACATAAAAAAGCGTCCAACAAAAAAAAAACGTTTCAGAAATAAAATGATCATTGGACAATGTCTCAATAAAGTCTTTGTGCTGATGTTTTGAGAACATTATTAAAGACAATAAAACTCCCCATCAAAAACATTTATAAAAGGTACTAAGTTTTGCTAATGTTTCACTAAGTTATGAAAACATTATTTCTGGATGTTCTCTGAAGGCCACAGCTGTGACTGGTCGAGCCAGAGACCCTTCACCAGGATGACAAAACATATCCGCCATCGATTCTCACTCTGAGACTGAATGGATGGAGTCTGATTGCTGGAAGCTTCTAATGAAAGAATCTTGTGGTTACATATTTAAATTCACTATATATAAGAAAAACAAAACCCATGTACTACACACACACACACACACACCTATGTAATTATGTGTAAAAAGTATGCTTTTGTCACAATCACCAGCTTGAGTGTCCATAAGCTCCACTAGAGGTCACTCCCCTCCTGACTGTTCTCACATGCTCACACTACATTACCCATAATCCTTTGCCTGGACTCATCGCCAATTGCAGTCACCTGTATCTCATTAACTTATCAAGGTCGCACGCACGCGCACACACACACACACACACACACACGCATGCGCACACACACACACACACGCATGCACACACACACACACACTCACTCACGCGCACACACACACACTCACTCACTCACTCACTCACTCAAACTCTCTCTCTATTACTGGATATTGTTAGCCTGTAACATTTCATAGTTTCCGTGTTTACCCGTTTTTCCTTGCCTTGCCTTCGTGTGCTTATCATGGACAGTTTATCTGTTTTATGACTGTTGGCTGCCTGCCCTGACCTTCACCTGTTTTTGGATTACCTTGCTTGCTGGTACTGTATCTTGCCTGTCTGACTACGTTTTTTATTAAAGTCTGCATTTGGACTCACATCTCCATTGTCACAACTCCCTACATTACAGTTTTTGAGATTTTACAGCTCAAACAAAAGTACTTCCTTGAGTTTCTATGGAAAGTGTGTGAAAAAGGTGTTATAAGCATATGAAGCAAAATACAAAGAGAGACTAATAGTTAGACTAATAGTGATTTAATTTATTGCTTGATGGCCTGTTTTATGTTAAGTTTACTTTCCAACAATGAGAAGAAAAAAACAAATCACAAAAGTATTTAATTTTCCAAAGTTCCCAACCAATGCTTTTGATCAGAATATACAATATTCTCCTGTGTCTGGTATTGATTCCTTCACCTTTGTGTTTGTCACCAGTCTTTTCATTTTTATTAAAGAATGAATCATTTGTAACAGAAGCTTAAGCGGAGCATGTGGATATAATTCAGCCATAGAGGAGTGTGTTAATAGTAGCTCTTGTGACCCGCAGTACACACACACACACACACACACGCTGTGGGCTTTCACAGCCTCCTCGCTCAACATCTCACCTCATCTCCGATAAAGACCTGCAGCAGTTCTGTAATTCTGGCTGTGACCTGCGGCTCATTCGCTGATGGAGGTTTTGTGCTGCTTTCCTTCCCTCTACAGACATGAATAGCTGTTTGCTTTCAGGACAAAGAGCTGCACAGGTCGTCCTGTAGCTCCATTAACCACATGTAAGACCGCTGGTGATCTGCTGTCTGCTACAGAACCTCGTTTTAAGCTTTTACATTTCATCATTTCACAGATGCTTTCCTTCATTTATTGATGAATACACTTTTAATATTACTGTTAGACAGAGAGTCTTACTGAGAGCAAGAAGATCACGCAGCTGTATTTAACAAAGAAAAACACTAAAATCCAAGAACAAAACCTGATAAAACCAAGACAAATGTGAGGGCTAAAATACAGGAGGACTAATGGGACAGGACTGAAATCTAAGACAGGTGCCTTCAGGCTCTGGTTTATGAATATCTTCCTCATAATACTGCTTTCAGACTCTATCACATCCTTATGTCTAACGATCAAAAGCAATTTCATATAAGCTTTAGCTTACTGACTTCCAATGCTTGTGATTACACATCCAGCATAAAATGTTGAAAGCATAATTACATATTAAGTCGTTGTTGTTCTTTCAACAGAATCAGATGACGGTATCATAATAGACAGCATGTCATGCACTTTTTGGATTCTGGATGCTCTTGTACCTCAATGTGAAGACCTGTTTTCTAACCCTAGTATAGATGATGTGTCATCTTAAATGTAGTCAATAAATGCCATTAGAATAATTGCTTGATCTTGCAGGTTTGCACTACATAACATCAGAAAGATCAGGCCCTTTCTGACAGAGCATGCTGCACAAATTCTTGTCCAGGCCCTTGTCATTTCCAGGCTGGACTACTGCGATGCTCTTCTGGCTGGACTTCCATCAAACACAATCAAACCTCTACAAATGGTTCAGAATGCAGCGGCACGACTGGTCTTCAACGAACCTAAAAGAGCCCATGTTACACCTCTCTTTATCACCTTGCACTGGCTACCAGTTGCAGCTCGCATCCAGTTCAAGACACTGAGGATTGCATATAGAACAGCCACAGGCTCAGCACCCTCCTACTTCCACTCACTATTACGAATCTACATCTCCTCCAGAAGCCCCACCTACTTCCACTCACTATTACAAATCTACATCCCCTCCAGAAGCCCCGCCTACTTCCACTCACTATTACAAATCTACATCCCCTCCAGAAGCCCCACCTACTTCCACTCACTATTACGAATCTACATCCCTCCAGAAGCCCCGCCTACTTCCACTCACTATTACGAATCTACATCCCCTCCAGAAGCCCCGCCTACTTCCACTCACTATTACGAATCTACATCCCCTCCAGAAGCCCCGCCTACTTCCACTCACTATTACGAATCTACATCCCCTCCAGAAGCCCGCCTACTTCCACTCACTATTACGAATCTACAATCCCCTCCAGAAGCCCCGCCTACTTCCACTCACTATTACGAATCTACATCCCCTCCAGAAGCCCCGCCTACTTCCACTCACTATTACAAATCTACATCCCCTCCAGAAGCCCCGCCTACTTCCACTCACTATTACGAATCTACATCCCCTCCAGAAGCCCCGCCTACTTCCACTCACTATTACGAATCTACATCCCCTCCAGAAGCTCCGCCTACTTCCACTCACTATTACGAATCTACATCCCCTCCAGAAGCCCCGCCTACTTCCACTCACTATTACGAATCTACATCCCTCCAGAAGCCCCGCCTACTTCCACTCACTATTACGAATCTACATCCCCTCCAGAAGCCCCGCCTACTTCCACTCACTATTACGAATCTACAATCCCCTCCAGAAGCCCCGCCTACTTCCACTCACTATTACGAATCTACATCCCCTCCAGAAGCCCCGCCTACTTCCACTCACTATTACGAATCTACATCCCCTCCAGAAGCCCCGCCTACTTCCACTCACTATTACGAATCTACCTACATCCCCTCCAGAAGCCCCGCCTACTTCCACTCACTATTACGAATCTACATCCCCTCCAGAAGCCCCGCCTACTTCCACTCACTATTACGAATCTACATCCCCTCCAGAAGCTCCGCCTACTTCCACTCACTATTACGAATCTACATCCCCTCCAGAAGCCCCGCCTACTTCCACTCACTATTACGAATCTACATCCCCTCCAGAAGCCCCGCCTACTTCCACTCACTATTACGAATCTACATCCCCTCCAGAAGCCCCGCCTACTTCCACTCACTATTACGAATCTACATCCCCTCCAGAAGCCCCTCCTACTTCCACTCACTATTACGAATCTACATCCCCTCCAGAAGCCCCACCTACTTCCACTCACTATTACGAATCTACATCCCCTCCAGAAGCCCCGCCTACTTCCACTCACTATTACGAATCTACATCCCTCCAGAAGCCCCTCCTACTTCCACTCACTATTACGAATCTACATCCCCTCCAGAAGCCCCTCCTACTTCCACTCACTATTATAAATCTACATCCCCTTCAGAAGAATGATCTTCCCACCCCATCCGTAATGCTGATTCATTGACAATTTTCAAGTGACAGCAAGACACAGACTGTATAGTGCAGCTCAGAGATGGCATGAATGTATTTACACTGCATTACAACTGCATATTAGATGAGTGTTTTAAATGTAAATATATTGAATATAGAACAATGAAAGTAATACCTATGCTAAAACCAATGGGTGGCAAAAGTCTTAATAAGTGAATCATTAATTTACAAATTCAGCAGATGCATTCATGGCTGATTCCTTCAGGAATGAAGCAAGTGAGCCACGTATTAGCATACTACTCTTGATATTTATGCCATACAACTCTCTTTATGAATGGCTTGAATTGAGTCACTGACACACTTGATTCATTCAAAAGTACTGAATCATTCAGAAAACACCACCATGTTGATCAAGACGCATCGATTGGTGAAATAGATCAAAACAGTCCATACTGACAATATTCTGTCTAAAATATAGATCAGTTAATATTAACTTGAATAGAACATTAACATGTATTTATTATATATTTATTTCTGGGAACAATCGTAGCCTAAAGGTTAGAGAGTCGGACTTGTAAAATCAAATATCAACATTTTGTTAGTTTTTGCTTCAAACAAGTACAAATATCTGCTAATGGAGGGAGAAAAATAATCTTGATTATAGTTTGAATTAAGATATTTTATTACCCCATTAGCAGATGTGTTTGATTGTTTTAAGCAAAAACTAACAACATTTGCATATTATTTTCAGAAAACAATACAAAAATACTAAGGAAGAAAATATTTTTTTGCAGTGTAGTGAACAAATTTTCAGAAAAAGTTGCTAAATGTTATGATGAAATTAGTCACATCAAATCTCAGCAAAAAATCAATATTTTATACAGTATATGTTAATTAAAAACATTTATTGTAAAATAATATGCATAATATATTTTTTTTAAATGCGTTGAATTATTGAACACTTACACACTTATGAATGATTACAATTTAAGTATTGTCACATTCTCAACAGTTATGCTTTAAGCAGTGTATTAGTAGTTCGTTAAAAGTCTGTAGGAAAACGGCACAATCTACTATATTAAAAAGCAATAATTTTGCATTTTAAATTAAGAGCATTGTGTTTTCAGGTTACAGGGTTATAATAGATAATGTCCTGGAAAAGTACAAGGTTTTTTTTTTCAATTTTTCTTACAGTGTACTAACTGCTCAACAATCGCAGGTACAAGCTACTAACAAAGTGTATCATAAATTGATAATTATTATATTATTATTAAATTGAACAACTGTAAATAGTTGTAGTGTGTCTACTGCTGGTGTGTGAAAAAACACCAACATGTGTGGCTTTTAATGTCTGAGTCACTTATCAAAAGTTGCCAAATAAAGTAAAAAATTGTGTGCTTTTGGAAGAAAATGTTACTAGGTTTGTCTGGAAGATTGTTCAATTTAGCAACACAGTAAGGACAAATTAAAGATTGTGGGTTCGAGTCTCGGTACTGGTAGGGATTGTAGGTGATGAATTGAATAAGCAGCGCTCTCTTTCACCTTCTATACCACGACTGAGGAGAGAGACACTAGTGTGTGTGTTTGTTCACTACTCACTGCGGAGTGTGTACGCACTTGGATGGGTGACGTGCAGAGCACCACACTTGGCCTCCTTTCCTTATTGTATAAAACAATGATCTTAAAATGAGGATAAATGAGCTCAAGCCTGCACCGGTAGATGGACATGGCATTTCAAAACCAACCGGATGACCACCTTACAAACACATGAATATACATTCATAAACTCATCGTAGGTTCTTAGCAGTGTCCTGAGTTTATAACTAACCCAAACCAAACACTAGAACAAGCTATTCAGCTAGTCAACTCTAAATAGGAACACGAAGTGCTTATAAATATTGCATTGGTTTAATTTACTTGCATGTTTAAGAAAACGCATTTTGGCATGAGGTCATGAGTTTTGCTGGACTGTTGTTTCAGATTCGGTCTCTGACACCGAAAGCATTTATGGTTGTGAGGCATTTATGCTTCTGCTCTCATGAATAACCAAACAACATCTCATGAATAAATAACAAACTGCAAAAGGGAGAGAGAGAGAGGGGGGGCAAAAACAACAAAATCACATTCATCTTTCAGGGCTTGGTAAAGACAAATTTGGAAATGGGATTTATGAATAAAACATCGAGCATAATGAAGAGCAGGAGGTTATGTTAGAGCAAAGCACTTTAATATTTATGAAACGAGTCCCAGACGGCTTGTTCACTAATATGGCAACATTAGAGGAAAAACACGCAGTAATGTGCTTCATTTAATATGTTTAATGCTCTTACTCACACGAAGTCTGGTGTCAAGGAAGATACAAATATGTGTAGTTATTTAATACGTGTTTGGTCTGGTATAATACATCTAAAACAGCCTTGCTTACTGTACTGTTCAATGCTGTGAAATCCTGTTTAACACAGATTTTGAAGTGTGTGCGAAGTTTCATGCATGGGCGTAATTTCCATCTAAAATCATTTAACATTGGCTTCAGAAGGCTCATAACTTCATGTACACAACTGACAACCAACCTCAAGGACATCTGACTGATCTGGGCCCATATTCACAAAACATCTTCAATAGCTCATAACTCACCGATTTAGGAGAACATCTTAAAAATAATAGGCGTCAATCCTATATGTAGGACTCCTAAATTGTTGCTCTAAGAGTGTTTCACAAAGTGTTTAAGCACTAAAACTAGCTCCTAAATCTGTGAAAGGTTAGTAGTGACGAGGACTAAGTCATTAAGACCAAGCCACAAACTATCTGCCTCAGATCGTAAACAATTTAGACGCATAATGAGCTTTTATAAAAGGTACCACCTTTGATTTTCGAGGTCATCCCAACTCTACATCTTCCTTGTTTTCATTAACCAGAAGTTACATGTTCTTGAGTCCAGTTTGCTTTTACACGTCTTACTATCAGCTATCATTATTCTACTCAGGCTGTTTATATACATATCCACTAATTATGAGAAGCACACATGAAACTTTGTGAAGAGGTTTTCAGAGTAAACTCGTACTGCTATTTAGGAGCACTCTTAGTGGTGAGGTCAAATAGTGAATACGGGTCCTGATGTTTTAATCTAATACGTCCTGCTGTATCTCTGATTTGAGTGGACGAGCAGGCGAGTATCAGTACGTGTGTTTCTCACAGATGGCCAGTCATGACGAGCTCAGAGGACATCATGATTCAGCGAAGAAGGAGGTGTAGAGACAGATTCTCCAGCACATAATAACAGCTCAAGAACTGAATCCAGCAGTCCAGACTAAATGTGCTTCTCTGATTGCATTACCATCGATTCTCACACTGTATGGTTCTTCAGCGGTTCTTTGGGGTGATTAAAGTGATATATAGCACCACTGCCATACAAAGAAACTGTTAAGCTCCTTTAAAGGTTCTTTACTAGCCAAAGAACCAGTGTTGGTGCTGTTTAGCACCATTTTTGTTTTAAAAATACAATGCAAGATGGCACTTCTTATGGTTCTGCATAGCAACATTTGACATATAGCACCTTTGAAGATATGATGCTGTATTGCACCAAAAGTGGTTCCCATATGATTACGAGCCAAGAACCACTTTTAGTGCTATACAGAACCATTTTTTGCCTAAGTGTTATTATTATTGTGTTAGTTTATCCATGCTGTCTGCACTTTCTTCTGCACTACAGGTAAAACTCCTTAAATGTGTGAACAAACTCGTTCTGATCCTAGAGATCATCAGACATGGTCAACAGAAGCTCGTTGGTTCTCGGGGTTGAGATTCTGTGATTAAAAATCATTAGGAAGGCTTATACACTTTACATCATGTGACATTCATGCACATGACACATAGAAAACATTCAATCAGTTCATGCATACATAGTGAACCCAGGACACTTGTGTTGTTAGTGTCACGATCTGCTGTTCAAACTACAGGAATGCTAACGAACTCATGACTAATAAAGCTGGTAAATCCAGACATCCACAGCAAACATGAAGCGCTGAAGAGCATGACAGAGGATCAGCGATTCACTCACACAGTTACACCTACTAGACTGACCGCTAATTAATACGTCAGGTCTGTTTGAT
>CM049824.1:35729919-35767419 GCA_027422435.1 Schizopygopsis pylzovi | reverse complement strand
GGTGAATGTTATTGTATCTGCACCGCTGTATTTATGCCGTGTACTGTAACAGACACTGACTAGCAACATGTCCCCGGTTTCCCAAAAGGAGGTTTTTGTAACAGTGTTTTGAATTGATCTCTGAAAATATTCTGTGTATTTGACAGCTTTGTGTGTCGTCTGAGGCCAAAGATTGAGTCTAAAATGTTTGACTTTGACCCGGAAGATTGTGTCGTTTTGAGATTATGTTTATAGTTGTGAGAAAATGGTGAATTGTGTGTTAGCAATCGAGAAAAACGGTAAAAAGTTCACAATTGTCTAACTTTAATACACTTAAGTGGTCTTTTATTTCTTTAATATTATATCATCTGCAAGTACAGTATTTAAAAAATATAATTGTAGCATTTAAAGTGCGCATTCAATACAATTAAGTGCACTTTTTGCACTTAAAATGACTACAACACTGTAAAAAAAATATATTTTTTAAAATTTACGGTAAAAAAACGGTAGCTGCCGGAATTCTACCATAAAAAAAAGCTACAGTAACAACTTTATTTTAGGTTTTACAGTTTACACCATATTTACAGCTAAATACCATAATTGTATTAACTGATATGAAATGTCTTTTAAATATTAACACATATAGAAGGTGCACATTCGCACAAACACTAATCACCATCATGGTGAGACGCAATACACTGAAATATGCCATAAACATTAATTTAACAACATTAGATGTAACATGCAACCCTAATAAACATAACTGATAATAAAAAACTAAGAAGAAACAGTTATTTCAAGAAAAAAACATCAAATTCTGGGAACGTCAGTTTACGGTTTTTCCCTGTAAATTTTACAGGAACTTACCGTTAAACATTTAACAGGTTTTTACTGTAGCATTTCCTCAGTTTTTTACTGTTAAAATCACTGTCATTTTCAACAGCGATCAGTGTATAATTTGGGAAAATATTTCTGTATTATGTAGTTAAAGCCAACATTACAATTCTGTGAAGCGCTGGATGTTTGCTGGAGCTCGTTGTGTTAGTGAACTTCTACATCTAAACAATGTTTAAACTCTCTCTGTGTGTTTGATTTGTTCAAACTGTCCATCTCTCAGCCATTCTTCACTTCTTCAGCCGGTCATTTTATCGCCCCAGTTCACTCACATGACATCTGGAATTGGTTTATTTAACTAACGACACTATATATGATTGACTCTTTCCAGGAAAGGAAAATAACAATACACACACAGAACATAACCGCATTGCATGTTCCTGAACAGATGGTCCATCACAAACCATTCCACCACAATTAATCGTAATAACAGAAATGCATAAACACTCCTCGCACTCCAGCGGCGCTTTTTCCCCATCATGCTTTCATGGCAGGGTTATGAATGAGGGCTGAACATTCGGCCTTGAACGCTCAGAAATACTGCTCACTGTCCGCCCGACATAAACTGCAAAACCGCCACTTGATGAATCCTGAGAAAAACGGCTCTCAAGGGTTTGTCTCTGACAGAAGAGCGGCATAATTGACACGCTAGATGATCCGAGGCTCTGTCGCCGTCTGTGAAGAATAAACCCCAAACATACACCTCGCCGCTGTTAGCTATGATTGCTCGCCTCCATATGAGCTGGCAAATCGGCATATTTATCCTGAAGATCGGGGTGTATTTATAAATCTGCACAGACAGACGTGAAGCGCTGAGTGCCTTTACTTTGCCTTTGTGTGGAATTTGAAGCACAGAACAAGACATGGTCTGTCATTATGCTGAGTGCACTTTTCCTAGCGCACTAATTCAGTCTTCAGGTGTGTTGTTGGAAAGTACAGGAATCGTGAAGAGCGTCGGGTTCAATCTTGACTATTTCTTGAGGAAATCTTATTATAGTCAAAATGCATTATTTAGTTAGTATCCAACAGATTTTTTATAAAATGTAGCATCCTATTCGTTGACAGCCGTATACACAAATACAGCGGTCTGATGATTATGGAAGTTTAAATAAATACAGTTTATGTTGTGTAAAATACAAAATGCATTGTATTCAATGCAATTGAATGCAAGTTTTCAAAAATCGGTCACGGCAGCCTTCGTGTGAAGCCCTCCTCGTGAAAAGACCGAAGAGTGTAAAGACCATCGACTCCACCGGGCTGAGACACTGTCAACGGATATAATTATCGCTTTTTATATATCTTCTTTCTTATTGCTTGGTTCACTTCTGTTTTAGTTTTTATAACCAATTCTATGTGTAAGTTGTTGTTTGTTAGCATGTGTTTTTGACAGTGTTCTTTTATTAGGATTACTGATAAACTACTGCCGTTTGATTTATCTATTTTAATTTTAGATAAATGATGTATGAATGTATTATGTCTTTATAGGTATTTTCTTTAAAAAAAAAAAAAAACTATAATTTTTATATACCCTTAAAAAAAAAGAAAAACATTGAAAGGCTTTTTATATGGGACCCTGGAGAACAAAACCAATCATAAGGGGCAATTTTTTTTAAATAAATAATAAATGCGCTTTCCATTGATGTATGGTTTGGACAATATTAAAAAATCTGGAATCTGAGGATACAAAAATCTAAATATAGAAATAAATGGCCTTTTAAAGTTGTTCAAATTAAGTTCTTAGCAATGTATATGACTAAATTTTGATATATTTACAGTAGTACAAATTTACGGTTGTAACATGATCATTACTTAATATCCAAATTGTTTGTGGCATACAATAAAAATGTATAATTTTGAGCCATACAATGTATTGTTGGCTATTGCTTCAAATACACCTGTGCTGCTTATGACTGCTTTTGTCTCGGATATGTAATTTTTAAGATACAAACTGAACGATAACGACCTTTTAACAGCAAAAAAATGGAAGACAAGAATGCAATAGGATAACTAAAAACGATCTCAAGGTCATGCCAGTTAAAGTGCTTGTCTTATTGGAAATGATCGTCCTGGATAACATGAATATTCACATCCTAAGGGGCATTTGTACTCATTCTTGACATCAGAATATGGAAATGATTTCCATCTGAGTGATTTTGGTTCTGAAAAGACGCATGCAACTGTACCCAAAAGAGGTTTGGATCTGGAACGGGTTTAGCAAAAAGGATCTAAAGTGACTCGGGAGTATAACGTGAAAGTCTGCCTTGATTAATTTAGTTGTCTTGCCGAAATTAGGGCGTGGGTTTGATACATGTATATGACGTAAATTTTGAAGTTGTTACACCGGTGACGGTGAGGGCACCAATAAGCTAGGTGTGTAGGCAGTGACTACTACTTACATATCCAAATATCAATCCTGTGGCATACCCAATAAAAAATGAAGAATTTGACATTGAGCCATACAATGTATTGTTGGCTATTGCTTCAAATACACCTGTGCTGCTTATGACTGCTTTTGTGCTCCAGGGACACATATTACATTTTTAAAAATACAAGACTGTAACGATAACGACCTTTTGAACAGCAAAACAAATGGAAGTCACTACAGCAATGCCATGATTATGGCATCAACTTGCATCAAAACGATCTCAAGGTTTCCCATGCAGTCTTTAAAGTGACTTGAGAGTCCGTTCACGTCTAGGAAACTGATCGTCCTGATAACATGAATATTCACACCTGATCACGTTTGCTAACCTCATTCTTGACACTCAGAATTGGAAGAGAGTGTCATCTAGAGGAGATTTTTTTGCATGAAAAGACGGCATGCAAACGTACCCCAGAGATAGGGTTTGGTGTCTGGAAGCGGGTTTTAAGCAAACACAAGGATCTCTCAGGTGAGCCTCGGGAGTCACTCACACGTGAAGAGCCTGCCTCGTGATGTCAGATTGTTTGTGAGTTGTTCCTCGTGCCTGAAATAGCGGCGTGGGGTTTGCATGAGCTGTGTATGTTGGATGCGTGACTCACATGAAGTTGACACAGCCGGTGCCGGGTGGAGGGGCGATCCAGATGAAGCTGAGGCTGGTGGAGGGCAGGTGACTGACGTGAGACGCCACCACGCTGCACACAAACTGAGTCCCGAACTGCCTGTCGGACATCACCCCTGACAAACACACACATGAAGAGAGTTTGACATGTGAGATAAAACCTCACAGCTGTTTGTGGAAATCCACACAATACACAGTTTACCTGAAACAAAGACGTTTTTGCTTGCCGGAAGGAATTACATTAATTACACGCGTGCGAGAGGGCACAGAGAGTCATGTGTGAGTCGGTCAGCTGAGACACAGTTGTCAAATGGTCCAACTACCTGTGAATCACCCTGCAAGCTAGAATGAAGAATTTTTCATTCATGTGAGTAAACGCAGTGTTTTGTGTGTAATATCCACAGCAATACACAGTTGACCTGAATACACAATGAAGTCTTTTGCTGCTCGGAGGTCACATTACTTACGTGAGAAGCAAGAACAAACTGAGAACTGCTGTCGAAATTCACCTACAACACACACAGGAAGCTTTGACATGAGATAACACCTCACACATGTTTGTGGAAACCACACAATACAGTTTCCTGAAATCCTTTTTCTGCCAAGAATTACATTAATACACAGTGCAAGTCTTTGTCTACTGGATTCTCGTCACACACTTACTATCACCCAGCAACTGAATCAAATATTCTTCATCTCATACTCTTTACATACACACACTTTAATTCCATCTCTCTCTCTCCTCCCTTTCAATTTACACACAACACACACTCAATCTCTTTCTCCTCTCTCTCTCCCTTCTACTAAACAACACACAAACACACACACACTACACTCCTCTCCTCAACAACAACACATCTCTCACACACACCACACACACACACCACATCTCTCTCTCTCTCCTCTCTCTCACACACACACACACTCTCTCTCTCTCCTCTCTAACACACACACA
The DNA here is from genome assembly GCA_027422435.1 of Schizopygopsis pylzovi. Taxonomy (NCBI): domain Eukaryota; kingdom Metazoa; phylum Chordata; class Actinopteri; order Cypriniformes; family Cyprinidae; genus Schizopygopsis; species Schizopygopsis pylzovi. Next base: position 35,762,550 of record CM049824.1, on the reverse strand, counting down.
CACACCACTCTCTCTCTCTCTCTCTCTCTCATCTCTCCAACACACACTCTCTCTCTCTCTCTCTCTCTCTCACCAACACACACACCCTCACCACACACTCTTCTCTCTCTCTCTCTCACCTCTCTCACAACACCCTCTCTCTCTCCTCTCACACACACACACACACTCCCATCTCTCTCCACACCTCTCTCTACTCTCTCCTCCACACACACACACACACACACATCTCTCTCTCTCTCCCACCACACACCTCTCACACACACACACACACACACACACACACACACACACCACACACTCTCTCTCACACACACACACACACACACACTCTCTCTCTCTCTCACACACACACACACACACACTCTCTCTCTCTTCCACACACACACACACACACACACACCACTCTCTCTCTCCACACACACACACTCTCTCTCTCTCTCCTCTCACACACACACACACACACCCACTCTCTCTCTCTCTCTCTCTCTCTCACACACACACACACACATCTCTCTCTCTCACACACACACACACACACACACTTGTGTTTCCATGTTTTATGGGTTCATTCCATAGGTGTAACGGTACAGACTGTATTTTTTATCCCCTTGCCCTAAACCTGCACCTAAACCTCTCACACAAAAAAACAGGCATTTTTACATTCCCTAAACACTTCATTCTGTATGATTTATAATCTGTTTTTCTCATGGGGAGCAAAACTATTTCCCAACAAAGTCAAGGATTTTGGATATCGCCATCCTTGTGAGGACATTTTCTCCCCATAATCTGACAGCAAAAATGATACTTTTTGAATATCCAGTTATTATCCAGGTGATGGAAATGCCAGAAGTGTTCATACAATATTCAAACAAAGCTGAAGCCGGCTGTGATTCCAGAACATCAAAATATTTCAATTTCAAACTCTTATTTTGTCGCCTAGGGGCATTTCACAAGGTCACGTAGAGTAAACAACACACATACATAAGAGACATCACACATGATGTGCACAATATACATATTAATAATCTGCTAACGGCAGATACTTAAAAAATACGAATATTTAAATTAATAAATAACAAGTTCATCTTTTTCTTGTTTGTAGAGCGAGATGCTGCATACATCAGCCTCCTCACATATATGTGCAGATAAATGGTAAATGTTACTGTACTATAGCATAAAAAATATGGTGCATTAATTCTCATTATTCAGTTAAAATTGCACTTCTAGTAGTTGGTTTAAGTCAGACAGAGAATAGAGAACAGGCAGTGGTTAATTATAGCTGCCTAAATGTCACAATTCTGTTTCTGTACTTGTTTCAGACCCAAACCACTGTCGTGAAAAACACCCCTGATTAAATAGCATTAAAACTGAGCGAGACCGCCGTCCTGAAGAACTCAGACGTCTGTATCTCTCCAGTTCTGGGTGTTTAGTGCGGATGATCTCATGTCAGTGTTAACAGGCCTCCAGTGTGCTGATATCATCACTCACTCACTCACTCAAGGAGAAAACTGATTGTTTCCATTTCATTTATGATGCCCAGAGTAAACTTCTCTCACAGGACTGAAATAATGGCACCAGTCAAAGCATAAACAATGTGTGCATTTCCTTTCACATGCAGATAGACAACTAGAGAGCCGTCGGCCGTGATTAATGACGATCTCCCACGGCCACCCGCACTTGAGCTGAATAAACCCACTTCCCTGCCTTCACGTACACACACACACACACGTACACACACACGCACGCACACTCTCACACAACTCTCTCTCTCTCTCACACACACACACACACACACACACACACACACAAACACACACACACACATGCACCACACGCACGCTCTCTCTCTCTCACACACACTCACTCTTACACGCACTCACACAAGCACACTCACTCTCTCACACTTTCTCTCTCTCTCACACACGCACACACACATACACACAAACACACTCACTCTTACATGCACTCACACAAGCACACTCACTCTCTCACACTTTCTCTCTCTCTCACACACGCACACACACATACTCACACACTTTCTCTCTCTCTCTCACACACACACACACACACACGCACACACGCTCACACACTCACTCTCTCACACTTTCTCTCTCTCTCTCACACACACACACACACACACACGCACACACACACTCTCACTCGCACACACACACACACACACACACACACACACACACACACACTGTGTCTCTCACACACACACACACACACACACTATCTCTCTCTCTCTCCACACACACACACACACACACACTTTCTCTCTCACACACACACACACGCTCACACATCTCTCTCTCTCTCACACACACACACACACACACACACACACACACACACACACGGTGTGTTCGATAGCCTCAAGATTGTCTCTCCAAATGGCCTCTAAAACAAGAAGAAAGATGATTTGGCGCACAACAGATGGGCACGGGGTGGCACAGACTGGCATGCATGATGCTCACTGCTGCTCATTAAAATGCAGATTCATAATTTCAACGCAACACATATTAGTAGAATAAAGCACAGTCTGACTCATTACTGTTAATCTCAGTGTTGCCATATAGCAGCTCAAATCTATGGTTTCGGCAACACATAACGAGTCACTGACGAGTGTTTTGAAAACTAAACTTGTGCACGTGTACTGATCTCTACAGAGTTCGTTCCTATCGCTAATTAAATGCATTATGTAGTGTTTGACAGTCTGTTGACACTGAGGGTTTGTAGGGATGTTTGCTCATCTATCAAGCGTCACTTTAAGAAAAGAGGCTTTCTTTTCTCCATCCTGAAACCTCCATGTGATCTCTGAATCTCGGCGTATAGCTTCCACTCGCTCGCCATCCATCATGCGACAGCAGGGTATGAATATTTATGAATCAAACATACAGTATGTGAACTGGTGGGTTAGTGAGATCTAGACGCCTTCTCAGGGCTTCCTAGAAAGACGTACGGAGAACGTGATGTAGTGTAGCGTTAAATGTAATCGCTGGCCAAAAGTCACTTTGTTCCCCTGAGAAACTGACCCGAGGTCAGAAACTGGAGGTCCAGAAGCTTCCCGATCACTTGGCAACCCTTCCCTGTTTTTCCATTGGTCCATTTCATAATCTGCCAATCATCCTACACTGCCATTGTCATGCCGATGACAGAAGTGCTCTTTGTGTTGCCAGGAAGAAGCTGTGTGCCCGACTCGGAGACGCAGGAGCCCGGGGCCGCTGGAGTGGGGGCCGACACAATGCAGAGAGGATTATTGGCCAGAAGACAATTTGGCCACCTGGGAGATTCTGTGTGTGCGTGTGTAAGAGTGTGTGTGTGTTTTGTGCATGTGTGAGTGTGTGTGTGAGTGCGTGTGTGAGTGCGTGTGTATGTGAGAGTGTGTGTGCGTGTGTGAGTGTGTGTGTGCGTGTGCGTGTGTGTGCATGTGTGAGTGCGTGTGTGAGTGTGTGTGTGTACAGTGTGTGTGTGTGTGTGTGTGTGTGTCTGTGTGTGTATATGTACGTGCGTGTGTGTGAGTGAGTGAGTGTCTGCGTGAGTAAGTGGGTGAGTCAGTGTGTGCGTGAGTGCGTATAAGAAAGTGTTTGTGTGTGTGTGTGTGTGTGTGTGTGTGTGTGTGTGTGTGTGTGTGTGTGTGTGTGTGAGTGAGTGTGCGCGTGAGTGTGCGCGTGAGTGTGTGTGAGTGTATGCGTGTTTGTGTGTGTGTGTGTGTGTATGCGTGTATGCGAGTGTGTGTGTGTGAGTGAGTGCGTGCGTTAGTGAGTGAGTGTGTGTGAGAGTGTGTGTATGTGTGTGTGTGTATGAGTGTGCCTGTGTGTGTGTTTGAGTGAGTGAATGTGTGCGTGTGTGTGTGTGTGTGTGTGTGTGTGTGTGTGAGTGAGTGAGTGTGCGCGTGAGTGTGTGTGAGTGTATGCGTGTTTGTGTGTGTGTGTGTGTATGCGTGTATGCGAGTGTGTGTGTGAGTGAGTGCGTGCGTGCGTTAGTGAGTGAGTGTGTGTGAGAGTGTGTGTATGTGTGTGTGTGTGTATGAGTGTGCCTGTGTGTGTGTTTGAGTGAGTGAATGTGTGCGTGTGTGTGTGAATGTGTGCGTGTGTGTGTGTATATGTGCGTGCGTGCGTCTGTGTGTGTGTATGTTTGTATAAATGCGTGCGCCTTGAATGTGTGTGCATGCGCATGCATCTGTGTGTGTGTGTGTGTATCTGTGCGTGCGTGTGTGTGTGTGTGTGTGTGTGTGTGTGTGTGTACGTGCTATAGGGCACACTATAATCACGATCATATTATTCACTGCAGCATGCATGCACTGAACTGCGTCTGATGCCCTTTGCACTGCAGTAGTTTTGATCTTTTCACTTTCTGAATGTTGAACTGTGGACTTGGATCAGCACCAGCCGTCCAATGAGCCGTGATACTATAGAACCACAGTAGAAACGAGTGAAGGGTTTTCTGTGTTGGACTGGCCATCTGGAGCCGATCCCAGTGAGTCTGAAAAAACAAATCATTCATCTACAGCATTCGGTTTAATAACAATAGCGTAGTCTCTAACGTGATCTTGGCGATCGATACGTATCGTTATCATTGCTGCAAAGATCTTCTGCAGCAGTGAGGTGACCTCTGACCTATGACCTTTAACCTTGATTTGTCTGTGCACCGAAAATGATGTTGTGAAGCGTGTGGTTCAATAGTCCATTATACAGCAGTTAATTCGGGTCATTTAGTTTCATTTGCTACTGTCTCATATTTCCCAGTTTCCATCAGCCTCTGTAACACAAAATAATCAGCCTTCTACACAAGTTACTCAAAATGTGTACGAGCAACAACAGAGCCGAAATAGAAGATGACTAGCATCTTTCCCAGTCAAGGGACAAATCAGTGTTGTCCAACCTCTGATAATGTGAAATCACATAAGTCAAGTGGCTTTTAGACCTCCAAACAGTGCTGGTGTAAATGTCTTCTCTTCAGTAAATAATCAGTTTTGTTGGTTTTTAAACTTAGCTGGATATTTTGACTTCTAATTGATGACATTAAGAAAATATCTTCTTACACTTACAGATGAATCCGAAGCTCTTTGTTGTCTCGGTTCCTTTGAATCTCACTTTCTGTCCTCTCTTTCTCTCCTCACATTAAATGCGTTACCTTTTGTCTGTCCATCCATATCCGGATGAATATTATTCATGTTATGAGTAATATATTGCTATTGTGTGAATATATGTACTCAAGCATTCAATAAAAAAGTAGCTTTAGTCTGATTATGAATATTTACATTTTTGGGAATCTGATTACGTAAGTTACTACCCAATGCTTTATCAGATTCAGCTTCAGTGACTTTCAGAAGGAATCGCGATCAGAATAAAGTTGAGATGAAAGACAGAAGCGATGTCAAAAGTCATCCGCGGCGCCAGAGGGCCTGTTCCGTCACGGACGCAGCTGAAGCTCTTTACACGGCCTCTCCTGGGAGGCATTAGCACTAATTTGAAGTTTAATTTGACGTGACTCCTCGGCTAATTGTGCAAGCTAGAAATTAATTAATCTGACTTGACACAAACCGGAGCGGCGTGGCTGGCGGAGACGGGTGGAGACACGAGCGGCTGAGACAGGTGGCACAGGGCAGGCCAGGAGAACGCCTCGCGTCTGAATCGCTTCACCTCCGGGACAGCTTTTGTGTCACACGTCTACTCACGCGGATACAAATGCAAGCAAGTTTAATGCATCCAGAGCATCAAACGGTGAATATAGCTTGGGGAGAACCAGGCGAAAGAAACAACAATCGCAAAGACAACAACTAGCTGAAAACGGGGCTATGACACGGTAACAAGAAACACCTGTGAAAGCAATCAAGACGACCAATGAAACAATAGGTGATCTACAAATGGAACTCTAGACTGGAAGTACATTGGAACACAAGACATTGAAACAATAGGTGATCTACAAATGGAACTCTAGACAGGAAGTACATTGGAACACAAGACATTGAAACAATAGGTGATCTACAAATGGAACTCTAGACTGGAAGTACATTGGAACACAAGACATTGAAACAATAGGTGATCTACAAATGGAACTCTAGACTGGAAGTACATTGGAACACAAGACATTGAAACAATAGGTGATCTACAAATGGAACTCTAGACTGGAAGTACATTGGAACACAAGACATTGAAACAATAGGTGATCTACAAATGGAACTCTAGACTGGAAGTACATTGGAACACAAGATATTGGAACATGAACAAGATCATGACACTTCGTGCCAAGAGCCCAGAAACATGCAATTAACAAATCAGGGCCATGGTGCCGGCTTTTTTTCAAACAACATTTGGGTCACTTGTACCCTCATGTATGCTTTATATAAACCGGATGATAGGATGGGATGCTCGTGACGGATGGGCTTTTAGAAGCAGAACGGTTTTGCTTTCAACCGAGCCTTTTAAAGCTTGGGAAAGTGCACCTCATTCTTTCTCCATTAGGAGCCTTTCTCAAGGGCTCTTCTTCTGTTATCCTCAGAGGAACTTTAAAAATTGATCAGAAAGTGAAAACGCATCCTAGAAAACATGTAGGTCTTCACAACATCGGGGAAAAACCAGAAGAGAGGAGGAAGAGTGATGTGTAGTGCACTGCGATGAATGGATCAATACTGCGTCTCAATCAGATCCTAGTTCAGATTCAAAATACTTCACTGGAACATTCACTTCCTAAAAATCCCACTAGGGATATGAAAATAGAGGTATGAAAATGTATTATCATGATTATAGTGAATTATTAAAATTATCCCTGTTATGGGTATTATCACGATATTGTTAAAATGCTGGGCATGTTCAAAAAGTCACATAAATCGTTTCACCAAATGTTATATTTAAAATCAACAAACAACAAATAAAATTAGTTTTTGTTTGCATAAATCACGGGTGTCAAACTCCTGGAGCGCCGGAGCCCTGCAGAGTTTAGATGCAACCCTAATTAAACACACCTGCTCCAGATAATCATGTAATTTAGGCTTATTTGAAAACGACATGCTTTGTGTGTTGGAGCAGGGTTGGAGCTAAACTCTGCAGGGCTGCGGCGCTCCAGAAACTGACTGCAAACTCCAGGCATAAACACTTAAACAATTACATTACCCATGATGACCAGATGTTAAATAACAATGGTTTATCTACTAGCATGTACGAAATGTTCAAATAAAGCTTTGAAAAAGTTTCATAAAATGGCAAACCTCACATTTCAGCCTTTAAATATAGAAAAGGGTTAAGTCAAAATGCTAACTGAATAATGTTTTTTTTTGATTCCGGACCTTATCCGGATGTGTAAAATCCACATACGCTTGTTTTTCATCAACCGGTCAGATTCTACAGCACTGCTTTATAAGGTATTGCATGGAGCGAAGATGAAAACACAATGCCATGAAATCAAAACAGTCAAAACCTTCAGAGCTACATTCATATAATTAATTCATTTGTATATTCTTTTGAAAAAATTGCGGTAATCATATACGGTTTTAAGTGATAATTAAAATATGAAACGGTAATACTAACACATGAGGAATTTTATCATTATTTATCATCAAACCAGTAATCGTTCCATTCCTGATCCCACAATGCACCAGAAAAACCAGTGAGCGATGATGTAAAAATGATTGTCAAGTACATCATTGATATTTTAAATCAATATTGAAACAACGGATTTCATGAGAATCTGTAGCAAGAGCACAACTCTGAGAGACAGATGCAGGAGAACAGCAAAAATTTAAAATATATATATTTTGATATCCAAACAGGACAATATTGATAAAATGTCATCAATGATTTGCTCCTAAGCCTAGGACACACTGAACCATGGGCGTAGAATATATGGTGAACGTGTCTCCCCACTTTTAATAAAATGTAAATTTCTCCACCACAGTTTTTCATGCAGTGCGGCCAGTGTGAATACATCTAGATTTAAAGATATAGTTCACCCAAAAATGAGAATTCTGTCATTGATTACTCACCCTCATGTCGTTCCAAACCCGTAAGACCTTCGTTCATCTTCAGAACACATAAATGAAGATGTTTTTGATGAAATCCGAGAGCTTTCTGAGACACCACGATCAAGGCCCAGAAAGATACCAACAACATCGACAAAATAACAAATCTTTTCTCCACCGCATCTCTCTAGCACCGTTTCGGAGAGTATCATGACCAGTGTTGGGGAAAGTTACTTTTAAAAGTAATGCGTTACAATATTACGTTACTCCCTAAAAAAGTAACTAATTATGTTACTTAGCTACTTTTTATGGAAAGTAATGCGTTACGTTACTTTTTAAATATGAGCAGGGCCTGATTGTTTGTTTTGAATACAAGAAGTTATATTTATAGCAAATATAAAAGCCTTTCACACCAAAAAGTGTAATGAATAAACCTCAGACTGAAGGACGAGTAAATCACGTCTGTACAGAAGAACACAGGAGAAGTTCAACACTCTTCAATTAAAAATCAATCAAGCACAATTGTTAATGTAAAGTCATTTTTGCTTATGTTGAACTTGATCATCAAAGGTCAGCAGCGGTTAATAAAATGAGATTAGATATATTTGTGTTGTTTAACATTTAATTATTGCAGGTTTGCGTCATATTCTGAGTTTGCATTTCACTGTTTTAATTCATTTTGATGAATACTGAATCTGTTTATTGCGAGTGAGATGAATTAATACACGTTCATATTTAGTCTAGATTAGATCTACAGTAACATGTTCACACGACGCACTCAGTCAATAAATGGAGAAAACTTTAGAAAAAGTAACTCAGATATTTTCTTGTAAATTAAAAAGTAATGCGTTACTTTACTAGTTACTTGAAAAAGTAATATTATTACATAACTCTCATTACTTGTAATGCGTTACCCCCCCCGACACTGATCATGACGCACGTGCATGCTTTGATCTGAACGTAAACAACATGTTTTTGTTTTATGCGCAAAGAAAACACTTTAATCCACATTTTCGTCTCTACTGTTTCTCTTGTGCTGATCCATATCCAGCTTGATGACGTTGAACACAAGGCATGTTATTTTTGTTTTCTTTGCGCAAAATGTATTCTCACGGCTTCGTAAAAAAATGAAAGTTGATAGACTGATGTCACATGGACTAGTTTGTCGATCATCTTGGTACTTTTCTGGATCTTGATCGTATAAGGATCGAACGGTCTCTCAGATTTCATCAAAAACATCTTAATTTGTGATCTGAAGATGAACGAAGGTCTTATGGGTTTGGAGTAATTAGTGGCAGATTTTTCATTTTTGGGTGAAAGGGTCTCTTAAGAAAAGTAACGGTAATAAAATTGACTCTTGTTCTATGTGAAGTGTGAAATACTGTGTTTTATTTCTTACTTTGTAATTTAACAGCTACTTTCCTTAAACCAGACCACCTCAATGACGTCTGAGGCTGAAAAAATGTGACTTCACAGCCTCCAAAATGAGACACAGCTATATAAGCAATAACTTATGATGTGCCAGGAAATCCTTAATATGGACAAAGGCATCCATCAATCATTCAGCTAAGGTGAATAATAAGCAGAAAAGTTTTGACTGATGAAGACACGATTGCACCAATGTATGGTTTATATGTGTTCTTCAAGTCAACTCCACGTGCTAGTTGACATATCATGTAGTACAGTATAGAAACTATTCTGATATTATCCAGTGATAAAAATGGGGGAAAAGTGTTTGTAGCATATAAACCAATTATAAAACTGTAATTAATAAAATACAGGAACAAATATTACATACAACAAATGATTGAAACAAATGCATTACTAGTGCTCGGTACACAATTTAATTCATAAACTACGGTGGCCAAGAGAGATGCAAATTAAGAAAACATCTTCAGTTTGACAACACATGGGCTGCAAATACTAGCTACACAACCAAATACAGAAACGTGCTGCTAATATGCACAGACCACATTGGAAACGATTAAGAGAACCACAACAAGTGACGAACCTATCAATGTTTACTCTATAAGGTGAGATTTGTGCTTATTTTAACACCCCCAGCAGGCACACAACAGGCACACAACGTCATAAGACGTTGATATTTGATTACATTTTGGTTGCGACGTCGGGTGACCAAAATCAAATGTAAATTCAATTCAATGTAAATTCCTGACGTTATATAGACGTCTGCTGCCTGCTGGGGTCTGATCATATGATTCCTTAACTTTTGGATATTATTAGCCTAAATAAGAAGACAAAATACACAATTGCCGTAACTGTGAAACAATTTCCTTATGGAAATTAACCATGTTTTTAACTATAAAAAAATAAAAAAATAAAACATGGTTACTATTGTTAAACCAAGGTATCCACAAATTAACATCGGTTTTGCTACACTAACAATAGTTTAACCATGGTACTTGTACAACTGTGGTTATACAAATGGTAATCAATATGCCAAAAGCACTACGTTTTCTATAATAAAGCCATTGTGAACTTTCGTAAGGGTTGTGGGGTTTCCTTTGAAACATTTCTATTGTTGTCTGTGCTGCTTGCAGTGCTTTCTGTATTGTGAATATTTTGAGTATTTGTAATATATATATATATATATATGTATTATTTGTATAAAATGCAGTGGAAATCTGATACACAGCAGATATACTGTACTTTTTTGCTACTCCCAGCTGTTCCATGACTTTATGTGTTACTTGAAGAAATAAATTAATTACAACATGTTTCAGATAACGCCGGCACTAATGGCTGAGTGTCTACAGGGTATATGTGTTTTACAGCACTGAGTTACAGAGATGCATGTGTAAAATGTTCACGAGTAGCGTGTGTGTGTGCGTGCATGAGTGTGTGTGTGTGTGTGTGTGTGTGTGTGTGTGTGTGTGTGTGTGTGTGTGTGTGTGTGTGTATGTGTGTGTGTGTGTGTGTGTGTGTGTGTGTGTGTGTGTGTGTGTGTGTGTGTGTGTGTGTGTGTGTGTGTGTGTGTGTGTGTGTGTGTGTGTAGCTGAGGGCCTGTCAGAGGAGTCAAAGAGCAGACTGATCACAGAGCTGCTGAGCTTTTGAAGTCTCTCAGGGACTGACAGCTCTTCTACCCCATGAGAGCGTGAGCACACACACACACACATACACACACACTCACACACACAATGTGAACCAAGAATGATGGCATAAAGCAGCATGCAAATGAAAGCAGAGTTAATACTGGAAACGGCACCCACTCCTGCTTCACAAACACTCTCTGTTTTACTCCATTTTTTCTCCTTCACTACATCCACTCCATTAATACATATTTATTTGTATTCTTTTGTTTCTTTTCACTGGATGTGATATTCACCCTTTCAGAACCCTTTGGGAACAGATGGTGATAATGACTTTGGAAGAAACTTCAACTTCCGGCAAAGAAGCTGCAGAGTGTAATTAAATCTGGAACTTAAGACTGTTCTCGTTTAGCATTCATTTGGGTGTAAAGATCCATTTAATCCGGTCAGTGATTTGTGTTAACATGTTAAAAGGTTTTTTGCAGACACAAACTCTGGGTCCAGTTTGTGTAAAAGAAGTCGAAGCCTTTGCAAGATCAGCATCGCTGCGGCTTGACATGTTTCCAATGCACACAAACACAGCAATCCTGTAGTTATTAATATAAATATTACTCACATGAACAATACTGGCAGAGCTGCAGAAACTGATTACATCTGGATTACACAAAAATCAAGAACTCGTAATTACAGTTTAGTACATTTCATAATGCGCATAATCAGATTACGGTTGCTTTTTATAGATTACATTATTACATATTATTCACAATATGCAGTTAATCTGTGCGTCGCACCATTTGACTATATCCACAATATGGAGTAGTCGTGTAAATATCATGTAATTCAATTTATGATTTATCTTTTTATCAACTCACTGCAGGTTTTGCATTAAGCCCAGTTTGGGAAGACCTGGTGATGCAATGATTAAAATAAAGGAATATATCTTCGTTTACTTTGCTCTTTGCACGTTTCATAGTAATTTTATAACAAGATAAAAGTAATCTAAAAAGTAGTCTTGACTGACTTGAAAAGTCAAACCTTAATTTAGTTAATGCTGGTGTGTTTGGGATCATTGTCCTGGTGCATAACCCAAGTGCGCTTGAGCTGGAGGTCACACGCTGACCGGCCGGATATTCTCCATCAGGATTTTCTGATAGAGAGCAGAATTCATGCTTTCATCCAGGTCCTGAAGACCATCACACTAACCCCACCATGTTTGATTGCTGGTATAATGTTCTTTTTATTAAACGCTGTGTTGGTTTTACGCCAGATGTAACGGGTTAGGGTTCTTGATTAGGGATAATCAAGATACACTATATTATATATATCTAATGAAAGTTTTGACTACTTTAGTAATTTCCATGAGTACAAATCTTAATGTTGAAGCATATAATGATATTCTAGGCAATCTAATTGTATATCAACAGTTTGGACAGAACCCTTTTCTATTCTAACATGACAGTGTCTCTGTGTATAAGACAAGAATCAAAGAGAAATGATGATTCAGTCAGTGTGGAAGAACTTGACTGGTCTGCAGAAAGACAAGTCCTAATGACAACTATAGTCATATTTTTAGTGTGTGTGTGAGTGTGCGTGAGCGTGTGCGTGTGTGTGTGAGTGAGTGTGCGTGCATGTGTGTGTGAGAGTGAGCGTGAGGGTGTGTGTGTGTGTGTGAGAGAGAGAGTGAGTGTGCGTGTGTGTGAACGTGAGTGTGAGTGTGTGAGTGCGTGAGCGTGAGCGTGTGTGTGTGAGTGAGTGTGCGTGTGAGAGTGAGCGTGAGGGTGTGTGTGTGTGAGAGAGAGAGTGAGTGTGCGTGTGTGTGAGTGTGTGTGTGTGTGTGAGAGTGAGCGTGAGGGTGTGTGTGTGTGTGTGTGAGAGAGAGTGAGTGAGTGTGCGTGTGAGCGTGAGTGTGTGTGTGTGTGTGTGTGAGTGAGTGTACGCGTGTGTGTGTGTGTGTGTGTGTGTGTGTGTGTGTGTGTGTGTGAGAGTGAGCGTGAGTGTGTGTGTGTGTGTGTGTGTGTGGGAGAGAGAGTGAGTGTGTGTGTGTGTGAGCGTGAGTGTGTGTGTGCGTGAGCGTGAGCGTGTGTGTGTGCGCGTGTGTACACGAATCAAAGCCTCATCACAGCTTTCTCTGATACAGTATCTGCGCTGGCAGTCAGTGTGGAAGAACTTGACTGGTCTGCAGAAAGACAAGTCCTAATGACAACTATAGTCATATTTTTAGTGTGTGTGTGAGTGTGCGTGAGCGTGTGTGTGAGCATGTGTGTGTGAGTGAGTGTGCGTGCGTGTGTGTGTGTGTGAGAGTGAGCGTGAGGGTGTGTGTGTGTGTGTGAGAGAGAGAGTGAGTGTGCGTGTGAGTGAGCGTGAGTGTGTGTGAGAGTGAGCGTGAGCGTGAGCGTGAGCGTGTGTGTGTGCGTGAGTGTGTGTGTGTGGGAGAGAGAGTGAGTGTGCGTGTGTGTGAGCGTGAGTGTGTGTGTGCGTGAGCGTGAGTGTGTGTGTGTGTGTGTGTGTGTGTGTGCGTGAGTGTGCGCGTGTGTACACGAATCAAAGCCTCATCACAGCTGCCTCTGATACAGTATCTGCGCTGGCATCTTCTCTCAGCATGACTTCTAAACTGTGTTTCATTGTAACTCATTGAAGCTGTAGAGGGCACAGAGATGACCTCAACAGAGAGAGTTTTCCCAAGCGGGACTATAATGGAACTGCCGAGGATTCATAAGATCGTTATAGAAACATCAATGTGGAGTTAAATTAACACATTCCCATCTGAGATTAATTAAGCTTGGCATAAAATGCCAATCAGTTAATTTAATGGAGGTAACTGATCTCCTGGATGCTAGTGGATGCTAGTTACCTGGATCGTCACCAAATACACATAATGCTTGGTCTATGAATATGAATAGATTACGTAGGCGTACGTTCCAGGAAGGTTACCTAACAACGTCACCTAATTAATATTCATGAGTTCATGATTTCATAACCAGCATCAATGCTTGCATATTGAATGTTGTCAGCATTAATGCTCTGTTCTCTCTAAAAGAGATTTGGAACAGTTTACGGAAGTAAATAAACAGCAACACTTATTTCTGATAAATGAGAAAGAGAATGGTCTTTGCTATATATGTTAATTCTCTCACTGTAAATAATAATCAGCCCCTAACAAAATCCTGCAGCTCTTCAACACGTATACAAAAACGTGTTAACTGTGGAACCGCAGTGTTAGTAATATTCAATGTTGAATATGATTTCTAGACTTCACCATAAGGTCTGGATTACGTGCATGTATCTGGATCTTCTGTACCCGCTCCAGCCTCTTTCAGACCCATTTAGAAGAATATACAAGCCAATGATGTCCACATTACACAAGCTCTCACACAGAGGATAACATCAGTGCTTCTCAGAATCATTAAACAAGCCTCAAACAATACACTCTGCACTCATCTAACACATGCAATATGTTCACTCTCCTTCTCCATATGAGGATATGGTATTTGATTAATTTCTCTGAGATGTTACATGCCACAGTTTTCAGTCTGGATGTCCTGTAAAGAGCACATTCAGGGCTTCTCAGATATACTCAATTATTGGATGTTTCATTACGACCACTCCATCTGCTTGGTCTTAAAATATGTCTGATATTAATTGAGTGACACTCTTATGGAAATGTGACCATTATCATTTAAATCGGTCTAATTTTTAAACTGTGTGTCATAAATCAACATCTCAGGAAAATGTTATGGGGTTTCAAATCAAAATATGACTATGTAACGAAACAGGACGTTGATTTAATACACATCCTCATTTGAGGACTAAAAGCATGTTTATTACGCATTTGGGGAGATATAGATGAATAGGGAAAGAAATTATATTTCAAAATTCAATATATTATTCTGAAAATAGTGTCCATTATTACACTTCTTTTTTCATTACATGTTGCCCCAAAATCACATTAATATGCAAATTAGATTTAGTTCATAGATACATTGTATATAATGAGAAAACCCGTTAATGGTGTTTTACACACATTTTGCGGAAAGAAAAATTGTATATCGAATAATTCTGTTATAACAGTTGAGAATCATCTTTATACAAAATTTGGTAAAAAAATAAAAAAAATTGAAAACTAAAAATGTATTGGTGATTTAAAAAAATCAAATGTTTTTGGCTATGCATGTTCATTCATGTATTTTATTTTATTTTTACGAATTTGAGTCCCGATGTACTCTACAGACAACATAGCATAACTTATGAATTAAATAGTATATATATATAAAAAATCCCAATATTTTTTCTCGTGTCTTAAGAGGTTAATCTGATTTTAGATTCATTCGAGACTTACCGAATCCAAAAGCTGGAGACGCAGGGATGGGAGACGTCTGGACAGAAGTGGAGGTGTAGAGACCGGTGACCAGCAGCCCATCGAAGTAAGTACTGGTGGAGATCGTCACTACAGAGACAGAGAGAGGAGACAATTCACTGATCAATGACATCTCAGAAAAACCCAGCAAATAACACCCCACAAGCTCATTGTGGGAGGCCTTTGGAAAAGTGCTTTGGTGCTCAAAGTAAGAAACTGTTAAATGGATTTTCCATCTACTTTGTTATCGTTTGAGGGGGAAATGAAAAGTTGATCGTAGCTCCATTCTTTGTCATCTTAAAGGTCTTTGACGTACTTAAAGGGATATTCTGTCATCATTTACTCAGCCTCAAGTAGATCCAAACCTGTATGATTGTGTTTATGAACACAAAGGAAGATATTATAGACAATGGAAGTCAATGGTGCCCCAAAACAGCCAGATTACAAACTTTCTTCAGAGTATCTTCCTTTGTGTTCAGAACAAACACGTTCATACAGGTTTGGACCTACTTGAGGCTGAGTAAATGATAACAGAATTTACAGTTTTGGGTGAACTGTCCCTTTAAGCTTAGGATGCTTTTGGGGAACTCAGCCCTTTCCAAACTTAGTAGTACATTTAGATCTTGTTTGGACTGATTCAAAGATTCAAACAATGGTTCATTTGGACTGGATGCTGCTAATGAATCAATGTGATAATTTGGGCTGGTCACTGAACAAATAAGAACAGAATATGAACATTATTCTTCTTTAGCAAGAAAAAAAATAACAAAAACCCACATTAGGTCAAGGAAGCAGTGCCTCCCCTTATGAAAATTAACCATGGTTATACTATAGTAAAAGTGTAGTAACCATGTTTTTTTAGCGCATTGATTACTATTTGTATAACCACAGTTTTACTTCAAATACCATGGTTAAACTATGGTTAGTGTAGCAAAACTATGGTTAATTTGTGGTTAGACAACCATGGATTAACTATTGTAATCCATATTGTTTTATTTGTAGTAAAACCATGGTTAATTTCACAAAAATCATGATCAGAGTAAATAATGTACAGTACAAAAAAAAAAAAAAGCAAAAATTACAAAATGCATTTGTTCTAAAGTACACAGTCCAACAAGCAACAACAGCAGATGAAGTTTGGGAAGAGGATGCATCTCTGAGCTCATGGTGCTCTCTCTGAGGTCCTATAGTGTTGGGCGAATGACAAAAAACTGGTATGACGTCACATGAGAGAAGACAACGCATCAATCACGATCGGCTCATTAATCTGTCAGTGCGATACAAATGTGACCCTTGACCACAAAACCAGTCATAAGTGTCATTTTTGTCTGACAACATATTCTGAGAGGTGAATAAATAATCTTTCCATTGATGTATGGTTTGTTAGGATTGGATTTGTTAGGTTTGTTAATATTTGGCTGAGATACAACTATTAAAAAAAATCTGGAATCTGAGGGTGCAAAAAAAAAAATCTAAATATTGAGAAAATCACCTTTAAAGTTGTTCAAATGAAGTCCTTAGCAATGCAGATTACTAATCAAAAATTACGTTTTGATATATTTAAGGTAGGACATTTACAAAATATCTTCATGTAACATGATATTAATATCCTAATGATTTTTGGCATTAAAGAAAAATCTATAATTTTGACCCATATAATGTATTGTTTACTATTGCTATAAATATCCACAGAACATCAGTTGGTCTCTGGGGTTCCTCAGGGATCAGTTCTTGGACCCCTCCTCTTCTCCACATACACTACATCACTGGGTCCCATCATACAGGCAAATTACTTCTCCTACCATGATGACACACAGCTCTATCTCTCATTTCAACCAGATGATCCAACGGTAGCTGCAGGGATCTCAGGCTCATCTCGGCATGGATGAAAGAACATCACCTACAGCTCAACCTGGCAAAGACTGAGCTTCTTGTCTTCCCTGCCACTCCAACTCTACAGCATGACTTCACGATTCAGTTATGTTCATCAACAATTACCCCATCAGCTTTGGTCAGAAATCTTGGTGTAATCTTTGATGACCAGCTGACCTTCAAAGAGCACATTACAAAGACTGCTCGATCTTGCAGGTTTGCACTACACAACATCAGAAAGATCAGGCCCTTTCTGACAGAGCATGCTGCACAACTTCTTGTCCAGCCCTTGTCATTTCTAGACTGGACTACTGCAATGCTCTTCTGGCTGGACTTCCATCAAACAATCAAACCTCTACAAATGATTCAGAATGCAGCGGCACGACTGGTCTTCAACAACAAAAGAGCCCAGTTAGACCTCTCATGTTATCACCTTGCACTGGCTACCAGTTATCATCCTTGCAGAAGCCCCGCCTACTCCACTCAATATTACGAATCTACATCCCCAGAAGCCCCTCCTACTTCAACTCACTATTACGAATCTACATCCCCTCCAGAAGCCCCCCTACTTCCAACTCACTATTACGAATCTACATCCCCTCCAGAATGCCCCGTCTACTTCCACTCACTATTACGAATCTACATCCCCTCCAGAATGCCCCGTCTACTTCCACTCACTATTACGAATCTACATCCCCTCCAGAAGCCCCGCCTACTTCCACTCACTATTACGAATCTACATCCCCTCCAGAAGCCCCTCCTACTTCCACTCACTATTACGGATCTACATCCCCTCCAGAAGCCCCGCCTACTTCCACTCACTATTACGAATCTACATCCCCTCCAGAAGCCCCTCCTACTTCCACTCACTATTACGAATCTACATCCCCTCCAGAAGCCCCGCCTACTTCCACTCACTATTACGAATCTACATCCCCTCCAGAAGCCCCTCCTACTTCCACTCACTATTACGAATCTACATCCCTCTCCAGAAGCCCCGCCTACTTCCACTCACTATTACGAATCTACATCCCCTCCAGAAGCCCCCCTACTTCCACTCACTATTACGAAATCTACATCCCCTCCAGAAGCCCCGCCTACTTCCACTCACTATTACGAATCTACATCCCCTCCAGAAGCCCCTCCTACTTCCACTCACTATTACGAATCTACATCCCCCCAGAAGCCCCGCTACTTCCACTCACTATTAGATCTACATCCCCCCAGAAGCCCCTCCTACTTCCACTCACTATTACGAATCTACATCCCCTCCAGAAGCCCCGCCTACTTCCACTCACTATTACGAATCTACATCCCTTCCAGAAGCCCCTCCTACTTCCACTCACTATTACGAATCTACATCCCATCCAGAAGCCCCGCCTACTTCCACTCACTATTACGAATCTACATCCCCTCCAGAAGCCCCTCCTACTTCCACTCACTATTACGAATCTACATCCCCTCCAGAAGCCCCGCCTACTTCCACTCACTATTACGAATCTACATCCCCTCCAGAAGCCCCTCCTACTTCCACTCACTATTACGAATCTACATCCCCTCCAGAAGCCCCGCCTACTTCCACTCACTATTACGAATCTACATCCCCTCCAGAAGCCCCGCCTACTTCCACTCACTATTACGAATCTACATTCTCCTCCAGAAGTCTGAGATCTGCTAGTGAGCGTCGCCTCGTGGAGCATCACAGAGAGGCTCAAAATCACTCTCCAGAACATTCTCGTTCACATTCCTGGCTGGTGGAATGATCCCCCCCCCCCCATCCGGACAATTTTCAAGCGACACCTGAAAAGTCATATCTTCCATCACTTGACTACATCCTTTAAAAAAAAAAAAACTTTGCTCTCTTTCCCTTAAACCTCTCCCTGTCTGGCTAGTATTTGCTCTGAACAATGCCCATTACAAGCACGTCATGTGTCCGTTTTCCTCTTTATAATGTATCGCTTATTGTATTCCACAATTGTAAGTCACTTTGGATAAAAGCATTGTTAAATGAATAAATGTAAATGTTAATATACCTGTGCAACCTACGACTGCTTTTGTGCTCCAGGGTCACAAATAGTCTGCAAATCCACACAAAAAGCATCAAATGGAAATGGAATATGATTTGTCATTGGTTCCTCAAGTCCATCACTCTCTACTCAGTTAAATACAAATTTAAATTACAAGCACACATATGATTCCCTAGTAAATGCATGATTTACTCCAAGGTGTAATGGTTCAAACTGAGGAATGAGACAAAGTGAATGTCTGTGGTAATCAACAGGACGGCACAGATGTGGTCCAGAGACACCGAATGGAAAATAACCCAGAATCCTCCTGAAGAGCTGAGAGAGAGCAGATGTGTGTCCAGGCGGCGAACGCGACACCTCACCAAATGGCAGCCGTCGAAAAGACATGCTCGCTTGGTGAAGATGTCACTAAACACTGTGTGAAAATACATCTTAAAAGAGTGTGAGATTGACAGAAAAAGGGGGAAACCAGACTACCTTGATATTCTGAGTCTGTAGTAACCAAACAACAGCAAACGTAACCAAGACACATGCTGTCATACTCAAAAAAATTAAATAAATTCTGATTAGTCAAAATTCTAATGAAAAAGAGCTAATGAAACACCATTCTTGAACATTTTCACAACTTTGTTTCATTGCATGCTTCTGTTTCTTTTGGCAGTACAATTTAGCATTGCTGAAACTGGGCAGTGTTTTCATTCTTGGCTTGGGAGAATGAATGTTGAGTTTATGTGTTATTTTAATGGCAGCCGCTAATTACACTAAGTGCAAATAGCGTGTTTTTTATCGATATATTCTATTTACACTAAGTGCAAATAGCGTGTTTTTTGAGATATATTCTATTTACACTAAGTGCAAATAGCGGGGTTTTTTTTGCTATATATTCCATTTACAATAAGTGCAAATAGTGTTTTTTACTGATATATTCTATTTACACTAAGTGCAAATAGCGTTTTTTGTGATATATTCCATTTACAATAAGTGCAAATAGTGTTTTTTATCGATATATTCTATTTACACTAAGTGCAAATAGCGTTTTTTTTGTGATATATTCTATTTACACTAAGTGCAAATAGTGTGTTTTTTTATCGATATATTCTATTTACACTAGGTTCAAGGTTCTTTATTATTCGTCACATACACAATCATACAAGTATAATCAGTAGTGAAATGCAAGTAGAATTGAAGAAAAATACAGCATTTACATGAGGAAAGTGAGGAGAAAAAAATAACCCCCAGACTATGCTCCTTGGGGATACAGTGTGAGAACAGGAAAAACACCTCAGCAACACAAAAGCACATACACGACATAGCCACAGGGGAAGTGAATCCGGCCCAGCAAGCAGCCATCTGATCCCGCAGCCACTGATCCGGCGCTGGTCAGACCCGCTTGACCAGGCCAGCGGATCGAAGCGAACAGAGGCGAATGGTCGGGGGGGGGGGGGGCAATGTCTGTAATGTCTGTAATGTCTGTAGGGTGGGGGAGGAACGCAAGAGCGTCTCACTGCATTGCACTCCGGGGTTTATTCCAGCAACAGCCTTGCCAAGGCCACTGTAGGGGAGCCAGAAAAAGATAAGATTGTTTTGTCTTTGGGGCGAGTAAACATTCCAATTTTTGCAGGCTACTCTCTGTCCATTTTGACCATTTTGGTCTCCATTTTAATCAATTTCCCTTTGTAAAGCCGTGAACTTCTCCTTGGTAGAATCCATATTGCGATTATAGTCTCAGTCTCAATGCTGACCGCTCTTCCCACAGCTTCAATCATACGGGCAGCCTTGTGGGGCTTTGGACAGCTGTTCCCGTTTTCTGAATTCTTCGATAACCCAGGGCAAAGCCTAATCCAATCAGCAAAATACCTGTTATCATGGTTCCGAATAGGTAGATATCAATGTCCTCCACGGAAAGAGCCGCAAGACACACGATTCGCCACCTCTCCCACGCGCCATCGTATAGCCGGCTGCGAACGTTCCGTCAGGGCAGTCAGGTTCCCCGAAACCCAAGTTTCCATAGTGTCAATTGCATTAAGAGACCAGTTAATCCATAATATTTTAGTTTGGAGAGCAGTGCAGAGAGAGTCTCTCACGAGACAAGTGCAAATAGCGTGTTTTTGTGATATATTCTATTTACACTAAGTGCAAATAGCGTGTTTTTGTATCGATATATTCTATTTACACTAAGTGCAAATAACGTGTTTTTGTATCGATATATTCTATTTACACTAAGTGCAAATAGCGTGTTTTTTCATCGATATATTCTATTTACATTAAGTGCAAATAGCGTTTTTTCGTGATATAATCTATTTACACTAAGTGCAAATAGCGTTTTTTTGCGATATATTCTATTTACACTGTGCAAATAGCGTTTTTTGTGATATATTCTATTTACACTAAGTGCAAGTAGCGTGTTTTTGTATCGATATATTCTATTTACACTAAGTGCAAATAGCGTGTTTTTGTGATATATTCTATTTACACTAAGTGCAAATAGCGTGTTTTTGTGATATATTCTATTTACACTAAGTGCAAATAGCGTGTTTTTGCATCTATATATTCTATCTACACTAAGTGCAAATAGCGTGTTTTTGTGATATATTCTATTTACACTAAGTGCAAATAGCGTGTTTTTGTGATATATTCTATTTACACTAAGTGCAAATAGTGTGTTTTTTTAATCGATATATTCTATTTACACTAAGTGCAAATAGCGTGTTTTTGTATCGATATATTCTATTTACATTAAGTGCAAATAGCGTGTTTTTGTGATATATTCTATTTACACTAAGTGCAAATAGTGTGTTTTTGTATCGATATATTCTATTTACACTAAGTGCAAATAGGTTGTTTTTGATCTTTATATTCTATTTACATTAAGTGCAAATAGGTTGTTTTTGATCTTTATATTCTATTTACATTAAGTGCAAATAGCGTGTTTTTGTGATATATTCTATTTACACTAAGTGCAAATAACGTGTTTTTTATCAATATATTCTATTTACACTAAGTGCAAATAGCGTTTTTTGTGATATATTCTATTTACACTAAGTGCAAATAACGTGTTTTTTATCGATATATTCTATTTACACTAAGTGCAAATAGCGTGTTTTTCTAACGATAGATTATATTTACACAGTGCAAATAGCATTTTTTTAAATATATTCTATTTACACTAAGTGCAAATATAATATTTATTAACGATATATTCTATTTACACTAAGTGCAATTATAATATTTATTAGTGATATAATCTATTTACACTAAGTGCAATTATAATATTTATTAGTGATATAATCTATTTACACTAAGTGCAAATATAATATTTATTAGCTATAGATTCCATTTACACCAAGCGCAAATAGCATATTTTTTCATGATATGTTATTTACACTAAGTGCAAATAGTTAGATTATATTTGCACTATGTTAAAATAGCAAGATTTTCTGCTATTTATACTTTTTATTGCAAATAGTGGCAATTATCTCAGTGTTGTAGTACATTATAAAACAGTATGCAATAATAACGCATTGAGTGTAAATTCCAATTTTAATTCATATTATTAAATGGATGCCACCTTATTGGGACAATAAAGCCCTCCCTACACATACCCGATACTTTACTTTCAACTTTTTGATTATTTACTTCATTTTTATTGAAAATAAATGCCTTTCTGGTGCGATATGATGTTTGAAAAGGGAGAAAAAAAGTTTGGCAAAAGGTGGATTCGAACTCTGGTCGATCTCGTCAAAAACTAGATGCCTTACTATCTACGCCACTGAAACTGATATTTGATAAGTGTCTTTTATCTTAGTGTTGAATCGCCCAATCACACGTCAGTGGGCGGAGATAGTGTAAATGGCGTCTGCCAACAAGGCGGCTATCTGCACTTAGTATAAATAGACACTCCGTATTTGAATTATGTGTGTTTTTCATCAACAGTACAAAAGAGCAGACGTGTTTGTGCTTAAGTTGGAATTTGTTGAGTTGAGTTTGTGTGGTTGAAGACACACTGTAAAAGCTCTTCGTTCAGTGAAAAGACAGAGTACTTCATGAATAGACTGGTAATTGTTGAGACAAGCATATTTCTGACAAGAAACGTGGTAATAACCAGATCCACTCTGAAAGCCTGCTGCTGGTTTAACCAACTGTTTGACAAACTCCCAGGCAGACAGATCATGAAATAGTCAAAGAAAATCATTATTATTAATAACATTAGTTCTAGTTTGATTATTATTTTATAAAAACAAATTACCAGAGACTCTCTATTTTGTTTCTTCACAAGTACTCAAGGGAGAAACGCGAGCGCTCTAGAGTGTGTGTAGTATGTCTAGACATGGATACACTCTGGATTAAAAACATATCCCTCGTTCCTGCCTCTCTCCCCCTATGCCAGCTTCAATAATTCATCCTCTTACTGCCAGTATAATATCCAGTCCTCTCACTCTCCATTTTTCCTTTTTTGGTTTTTAACTGCATTATTCCTAACCTCGCTTTCTAAACAAGTGCAACTCAGTATGAACAGATCTGGGTGCTGGCTTTATATCCAGTTCATTCACATTAAGCCATGATACCAATGAGAGAAATACATTGTGGACATTTTGTCAGTGTATGCCAATTTCTGTCTTTTCTTCATGCAAAGCTGTCATACAGTTTCAGAAGACACTGAATATAGCGCACGTAGTCATACTGGCTGAATTTAAAGGGATAGTTCACCCTAAAATTAAAATTCTGTTATCATTTACTCATCCTCAAGTAATTCCAAACCTGCATGAATGTCTTTGTTTTGAACACAAAGGAAGATATTTTGAAGAAAGTTTGTAATCAGGCTGTTTTGGTGCACCATTGACTTCGACAGTAGAAAAACAAATACTGTGTTTCCCACAGAATATCTTCCTTTGTGTTCAGCAGAACAAGCACATTCATACAGGATTATTAAAGTAAATGGTAATTTTTGGGTGAACTATCCCACTTTAATTGTATTTATATCCTCTTTGGAGTTTAAAAGCGCTTAAAATATTTATGCAAATACAACAAGTATATAACGAGGGAATGAATACTGGCAGAATTGTAATTTTTGAGTGAACCCTTCCCTTAAACGTCAAGAAAATGCACATGCACGTTGACAAATTCAGAGCCCAAATAGCGTTCGCTCTCCTCACACGAGGCACCTCGGGCTCAAAGCATCGCTCCCTCAAGAGTGCAGCGCTTTTCATGCAGGAGAAGCATTCGAAGGCGGGTGGGAGTGATTGGGCCATGAGGTTATTATGAGCAACAAACAGCACGGTGGAGGAGGGAGAGGCCCGTGGAAAAAGAGTGATCGATGAAAATGAAAGACGTAAATAATTCAGAAATCCATCTGAAAGGAGAGCAGAAGCGGGGGAAGGGAGGAGAACCTGGTAAGAGTAACTCATAAAAACAGACGTATTCACCTGCGGGGGTTTGCATGCGCGCTTTGATGAGAACTCTTAGCATTCACTCCACACCCGCACACACTCAAACTCTCCCGATGAGCAACATTTGACTGTCTTTAGCAGAAAGAGAGACGACGTGCCGCTGGGAGATGGAGATGCGGCAGGTACGATCTCTTGTCCAACCAGCCGCTGTCTCTTTGTCTCTGCGCCTTCCTGAAAATCATGCAATATAGATGGTACGATGTAGTATGCCTCATTACCAACACTCACTGCCACACTGCTGCTCAAGTATTGATAAACCTCAGGTCTGGAAAGCATCCCTGGACTCGCTGACATTAACAGAGGGGGCTGTTTTCTGTTGTAGAAGAACACAAACAGAAAAGGAAGGGCCAAAGCGCAGGTGCGATGCATCTCGAACACAGGTTCAGACGTGGATGGCTCTATATATGTCTTTCCGTCATCCGAGCAGCACCTGGTGGCACCCTGAAGGCCAGACGCAGGAGCAGAAGAGTGAAGCGAGAGCAGTTGGCAGGGCTGTGTATTACCTCACTCCTAGTTAACAGCATGGCAGAGGAACAACGCCTGCCAGTGTGTGCCATGAATATCAAACCTTAATGGGTTTGCAACAGTCGCTCCTAGTCGAGCACAACATACAGTCAACCCAAAAATGATTCAGACACCTTTGACATTATCAAAGCTTATTCGCTATTGTTTAGAAAATGGTAATACAAGAACAAATTAATCTTGATGTCAGAAATATTTGTAATGCATTAGACTGTCAGCTGTTAAATATAAGTACACAATTAGATCCCACATGAAAAAAATACTGTAGTAAATACTATAGAACCATACTATAAGTACTTGAATTTATTTATTGTGGTAATTCTATAGTTATTGTGGTAATATAACAACTATAGTTATATAAACAAATTACCCAATACTGTACATTGTTTTCTACAATGTTATGCCACAATACACTACAGTTTACTGTAGTACAAACTAAAATATACTACAGTATTTATTATCAAATCACTATAGTTAATGGTACAGTATGCTGTAGCGATTAATTCGACTCATTAAGCGATTCATTAACAAATTGTTGTAAATATTATAATATATATGGTATAATACACTTTACTATAGTATGGTTCAAAAACACGTTATTATAAATTACCATAATATTTTTTCATGTGGGATAATACCAAATTAGCTCAAGCAATGTTTCATTTTGTTCAGTCTGTGGTGTAAAAAGGTCGCTTTAGCAATGAAAGAAAAACACTTAAGCAAAACATGCTCAGGTCAAAGTGTCTGAATAATTTTTGCTCCAAAATTTTACTGATAGTCAACTGTGTGAAGATTTTTTTTGGGATAATATGTCACAGTTTACTTTATTTTTCTATCCTCACTTACATAAATGAACCACTATAGTGTCCTGCATCCGCTAGTAAAATATATCAAAGCTTGTATCTGGTGTATGAATATTTTTTGGTTTGACTGTATAGCTACTCCAGTGAGCAAGGCATAGGAGGCTAAAGAACAGAAGAAGAAAAACAACCCCACAAGATGTTTAAGTACAGAAACCTTGTGAGGAACCAGACTAGGATCAGCGACACAGAACCAAAGAGTGATTCTGAAATCCCAGTATGAACTCCTGATTCTGTCCATCATAAACATAAACGTCATTCCAGCCTAAATGACGTGCCTCACAACCACAGTGCCACCCTTCCACCTCTGTGTATGTCAGAAGATACAGGCACCATGACAGAAACGTCACCCCGTGGCCATCTGAGCCGCATTTGACGTCCCACTGGAAACCTGGTGTGCCCTTGAGAAGCCGGAAGCCACCAGCAGAGACTCTGGCCATCTGTTTCCCCGGCCGGACCAGTCTCAGAGCCATCTCCCTGCCGCTGCGGTCCAGTGCTGCTGAACCAGGCCGCACCGTATCAATCAGCATCAGTGTGGAGTGTGTGATGAGTTTACGTGTGTCAATGACAGCTGGATAGCACTTATCACACTGTGATGATTCTCTTGCGTAACCCTCCATCGCCTCTCTGCCCTGCTGGCCGCGCCATCTGCTGTTGCAAGGGCCTGTTGATATCAAACACGCTCGATCGCTCTAACAAACATTAACAGGTCGGTTTCCTGAGTAACAGCTTCTTTAAAGATGCGCCTAACCTCTTAATAGATGCCAACCTCTCTTCACATTTGCTCCGAACACCAGTAAAAACAAAACAGGAGGCAGAGGTGATCATGTTATTCAATAAGGAAAATCAAAAGCTTACAACATTTAAAACAAACATTTATGGAAAGCCAGTTTTAAATTGTGCAACCTCTGATCTGGTTAATATCTCTCTCTAATGAGAACTACAATAACAACATTTCCCCAGACCGTTTGACCCGAGATAACTGCACTGAGCTAGAGACCATTTATTGGCTTTCTGACCAGTGTTAGGCTTGTTATCAAAAGGCTTGCAATAATAAGTAAGCAACTTATAACGGCATCAAACTTCCCTGGTGAAATTCTTTTTTTAATCCATCACAGAAAATCTAATGGTTTCCAATTCAGATACCATTACAAACACTACAACCCATCAACTTTTAACCATTCAAACCGTTGAAAAATGGTTTTCTCTACTGTGTTTTGGGACATATTCCATTAGGATTTAGTGGTTTTAACAAGCCACCAATAGAAGGCGACCAGTTACCAGAAGAGACCTACAGGAACATTACAGTTTCAATTAAAACAAGTTGTTTTCCATTTATTCAACTCTTGATAGACAACATTGCCAAAAGTAGATGTAAAGTCCCTTCTAGTTTGGCTTTTCCAGTCATTTCTTAATCGTACACATACAAATGCGTCAGGCTTTGTGGAGCCGGTTCTTTTCCAGCATGTCAATACCCTTATGCACAAGAAAGAAGTGGTTTACTGAGTCTGGTGGGGAAGAACTGGCCTGCACAAAACCTTTGAGATGGTAATGTTTACCATTAATGCCTCATAGTCCACATTGGGAAGTTCAGGGCTGGTCAAAATGATAGTCTACCTGTAAGAGAAAGTAAAGGTGCGTTCCAAACGGGATATATCGCCCTCCGAAGGGCACTTCGGAGTGAAAACAATCATGGCCGCCATATTGAAGAGTCGTTCCAAACCGAAGAGCTCAAAACTGTCCACTCCAAAGGGCCCTTTGGAATGAAGGGTACAACTGATGGACGCTTCGGGCTCCCATGATCCTTTGCATGACACCTCCGTGATGATGCAGAAGGGCACTTCAAGAAACAGTTGCTTGCTCCTCTACACCCTTCAACCCTTTGAACTCTCACTACGGAGGGTAAACCCTTTGAAGGGATTAGGGCATAGTGATGAGCCCTTCTGAATGGAACGCAGGGTATGTCTCCAACCCTGCTCCAGCTGTAACTCCAACGAAACACACCTGAAGTAGCTAACCTTCATGGTTACCTGATAATTACAGGCAGGTGTGCTGGAGCAGGGTTGGAACTGAAGTCTGCAGAAGGGTTGCTCTCCAGGAGCAGAGACGGAGATCTCGAACTTAAAGGGACACCGCTGTACCGTATTTACCCCTAAAACTCAATTCCTGGAGGACCACAGCTCTGCAGAGTTTAGCTCCAAATCACACCTGCTTGGACGTTTCTAGCAATCCTGAAGACCGTGATTAACTAAATCAGGTGTGTTTGATTAGGGTTGAAGCAAGAGCTGTGGCCCTCCAGGAATTCAGTTTGAGACCTAAAAGTTGCACATTAGTACCTTAGAATAGTAACATGTACCCTTACAACAAACCTTTTCGGGAGGGATAAGGTACAAAATGTCCTTTCTCGGGTACTGCTCCAGGCAATAGGTCATTAAGGTGCCCTTGTATCTTTCAAAAGTATGACAGAGAGCACGAATGCCTCCATGTGCTGCTCCTGTGAAAGCCTTTAACTTG
The DNA here is from genome assembly GCA_027422435.1 of Schizopygopsis pylzovi. Taxonomy (NCBI): domain Eukaryota; kingdom Metazoa; phylum Chordata; class Actinopteri; order Cypriniformes; family Cyprinidae; genus Schizopygopsis; species Schizopygopsis pylzovi. Next base: position 35,733,941 of record CM049824.1, on the reverse strand, counting down.
ATGTTGAACACAGATGCAGGGATTTGCTCACGTGCAGACACAAGAGCATCAGAGAGCTTTATTCTCTAAGCTGAAAAGAAAAGATTCTGACCAATGGCTGCCATTGATTTGCGAAAGTGCACAGATGCACACTGGAAAGTTAAAAACATGAACTGAAGGTGAACTGTATTCTTTGGAATGTTTCTTGCAATCGAAAAATGTATTCATGAAATGCATTGACAGTATTCAAATAAGGAGAAAAGCTACTGGAGTCAGTCTTCAGTCTCTGAAGTTTCATCCCTGTGAGATTTCCCGTGTGTTTACGCTCCCACAGCGTGAGGGATTCTGGGAGCGTGATAATCAGAGAACGCGCTGCGTTATGCAAATAAATCTACTATAACCCCTCTTTAAAAAAAACACCCAATCCATTTGCACTGCTGTGTTGCTTTCCTCTTTCCTCATGATCGAAAATGACAAAACTAACAAGCATTCGTGAGAGGGAAAAAATGGCAGTTTTCAGGATTCTTTGGATCAGGATCTCTGCCAGCACAAGCTTGAATGTCTGACGACTCTAATCACTTCCATGTGCTCAAACGCTGCAGCAGATTACAGTTAAAACATTCAATGCAATGACGACAGACAGAGCGATGGATCATTTTACACCTCTCGATAAATCTCACAGAAAATGTCTAAATGTTACCGTAAGAGTCAATTTTTCAAAATGAGTTGAATACATAAGCTTTCCGTTGATGTATGGTTTGGACAATATTTGAGAATCTGAGGGTGCAAAAAAATCTAAATATTGAGAAAATCATCTTTAAAGTTGTTCAAATGAAGTTCTTAGTAATGCATATTACTAATCAAAAATTAAGTTTTGATATATTTACGGTAGGAATATCTTCATGGAACATGATCTTTAATATCCTAATGATTTTTGGCATAAAAGAAAAATTGATAATTTTAAACCAATACAATGTATTGTTGGCTATTGCTACAAATATAGACTGCTTTTGTGTCACAATTGAGGTCAGTTTGGCTCTTCTCGACCCCCGACGGCCCTCCACAAGAGCCAGAACATTTCCTTCTCCAGAGCTGCATCTATTCCTCACGGACAGATAAAACTCTCACATAGTCACCAAACACCCAGAGCTCTGTTGCATAAACAAGCTCCAAACTCGCCGAGGAAACTATTGGGAATTTCATTGTGAAACACAGAGAAACTCAGCCAGGGCTTGTGTCGTGTTTTTCTTTATCTTCATGCCTTTATTTCAGTCAGCACTAAGGACAGCTGGGAAACAACTCTTACTTACAGCATGAAAATCTATTTTAAAGTTATTTTAATGAAGCACCTTTGATTGGACAGATGTGTGTGTGTGTGTGTGTCTGTATGCGTGTGTGTCTGCGTGCGTGTGCATGTGTGTGTGTGTGTGTGTATGCGTGTGTGTGTGCGTGTGTGTCTGCGTGCGTGTGCGTGCGTGCGTGTGTGTGTGTATGCGCGTGTGTGTCTGTGTGTGTGTGTGTGCGTGTGCGTGTCAACATTGTTTAACCTTGTTTTAGCTCAGTGGTTGACTGACAGGTGATTGCGGTTGTTTGTACACACGACGTTCCCAGAGCAACATGATCAAAAATGGCTTTGACCATCAGAGAAGAATTTGGACTTTGGTTTATTTAGCGTCTGAAACAGATGTTAAGAGCAGGTGTAAACCAGATGTTTCGGCTGATTGATAACACGTGCATCGTCACAAACTAATACTAAATCTATTAGGACATTTCAAAAGGATCTACCTTGGATTTTAAAATAAGTGCAATAGAGCATTTTCAGTGCACACATCTAAAAAACACGATTCCTGGGAGAGAAAAGAGCGTGTATGAAACAAAAGCACAGACAAAGATAAAAGGGAATAGTAAATCGTGTTCACCTGCCTTGCTCTCGGCGCGGACCTTCTTAGGTCTGATATTTCAAACTGCAGTTTTTATGAGTGCACATTAGCACATTATCTATATTCCACTCATTCACAGAGTATGCAAACATCAGCCACAAGAAAAAAATCATTCTTTTAGAGTTTCGAAGATCCACCAACACCAAGCGGATCTGCCACAAAACTTCCAGCATATGGAAATCATATGTATGATTGATTGTTGTGTCACTATACTGAACTCAGTTTCCAGCATTGAGTAACTCTTCAAAGACCCCTGAGTCTAAACACAAACCTCACTTGTTTATTATTAAAGACTATACATTAATCTAATAAGCATTTACAATAAGCTAATCCAGATGCACCAGCTGTTCAAATATTGAAATATAATAAAAATAAGACTATTTACACTTTATAATAAGAGTACATGAACCTGGCTTCAGCAAGTCATTAGTGAAAGCATGAACTAACACGCGTCATAAGCTCCTTTTTTAATATTTCACATACTTGTACAAACTGCAACAATAAACAAAAGCTTAATTGAGATCATTAGTTCTCTCTTTGACATAGGCACTTAATAACACCACACACGATTGCAGCACACATATAAACAAAAAAAGGCTCTATAAGAACGAATTGATTTTGAAAAACATGTATAATTTCATTTTCATTTTAATTGCACCACTTCAAATACACAGACACACTAACACACAGCACACACACACTCAGACACACACACAACTCAGACAAACACACATCACACACTACAACACACACACACACACACACACTCAACACACACACACACATACTCAGACAAAACACTACACACACACACTAACACACACACACACACACACAGCACACACACACTCAACACACACACACTCAGACACACACACACACACACACACACATACTCAGACAAAAACTCACACACACACACACACAGACAAACACTCAGACACACACACACACACACACACACACACAGACAAACACACACACACACACACACTCAGACACACACACACACACACACTCAACACACACACACACACTCAGACACACACACACACCAACACACACACACTCAGACACACACACACACACACTCAGACACACACACACACACACACACAGACCCACACACACACACACACACACACACACACACTCAGACACACACACACACACACACACTCTCTCTAATGGGTTGTGTTCTGCTCGACTGTCAGATGTGACTCATCAGCTCTTTTACATTTACATTTATGTATTTAGCAGACGCTTTTATTCAAAGCGACTTACAGTGCATTCAGGCTATAATTTGTTTTGCTGCTAACGCAATGCTCTAACTACTGAGCCACAGGAACACTTTTAATAGTAAGCACACATCGCAGTAAGTTTCCTAACTATTTGAAATCAAAATCGTGTGCTTCTACCGCGGTATAGCAGAATCTCTATATATACTGACACATGGTACATCATCTCCAGTAAGACTGGATGGAAACATGCTAATACTTGAGTAAAGTTACCTGATGACCCAGGAGTGTATCTGCTCTTCCAGAGATCGTGCATGAATATCATTCATCAGTTGCTCATACGTGTGCCTGCACTAGATACGTTTCCATGCACTGCTTTTCATCAGTATGAATGAATCCAATATGAATCCTAAACACTGCCGTCTGATTTACATATTTGTGTACGTGTGCATTCAGTGTATTCTGAACAAACCTTCGGCACACGTGCAAACTGCGTTCAGAACCGGAGAAAGACCGGAGCTACAGCGAGAATAACTATAGATTTGTCTTGATAACAATGACATACACTCTTAAAAATAAAGGTGCTTCACGGTTCCATTGAAGAACCATGGTTGCATAAAGACCCTTTAACGTCTGAAGAACCTTTCAAGCTTCTTTGTGGTGAAAGAAGGTGCTTCAGATTATAAAAAGGCGAGGAAGAGACGGTTCTTTCTGGTTCTGGTTCTTCTATGGCATCGCTTGAGCTATAAACACCTTTATTTATTATGTGCATAAACATCGAGTCTGCTCCACTGACCTGTTAGTAAGATGTAAATAAACACACGTGTGTACTTTCATAAGATGCAAAATACGCTTATGCACAAGC
>CM049824.1:35719919-35724919 GCA_027422435.1 Schizopygopsis pylzovi | reverse complement strand
TATTTTTTTTGTTTAAATAACATATAGCCTGAATGCACTGGATACAATAAACTTTGTATATTAGGTAAAATGTATCATGCACGTGAAATGTTAAAATGATCTGCTTATGATAATTTACGAATTAAGTAACGGCGATTGGCCAATCAGAACGTGGTACTGTAACAAGCTGCGCACGAGCAATTTCTGCATTTTTCACGCAAAACGGTTCAAGCGCAACTTGAAGTTCTTTAATAAAATGAAGACAACAGAAGGTATGATTTTTACTTGAGTAGAATTTAAAGAATTTCTCTTGACAATGTATAGGAGAGCTGAAATTATCCAACTGTAGAGCCTATTAGAGTACAGTTAGAACTCCTTATAATTCCAGCAATGAAACAAAAATTACGTTTTCATATTCATTCCATCATTTCATGCTCAAGCAGTGTATTTTTCTGTATATCAGCACAGGCCTGTTTTACACAACAGTGCATAGCAACACTGTGTTTATTCCGTGGATGAATCGGTTTTGAACGAATCAAGTGAGTCAGTGATTCAGCGGTTCGTTTGATTCGTTTCGATTGAATCGGCCGTTTTAAACGAATCGTTTGATATGAATGAGTCAGTAAGTTATTTATTAAAACTGGGATTTGCTGCCACCTACTGGCGGTTTTATTGTCGTATTTATTTATAGCCAGCACAAAAACACATTCAGCTAAATATTGTTTAATTATCAATATTGACCAAATTTCATGCCCCAGAAGGAAAACAAAACATAGAAATAATAGTTCATTTAATGAGGCTGAATTTGCATTAAATAGAAGCCTTTTTAAAATAAGACCAATTTTGTAATCATTGTGTAAAATTAGCCACATGACCCCCCACACACACACACACACACCACACCATCCCCCGTGACATTGTTTCATAACTGTGTTAATAGATAATCAATTATCAATTATTAATAATCAATGAAAGTAATCGCATTTTCAATACACAAAACACATCTGAAATGCATAATGAGCTGATCCTAAACAAAATAAAGCTTGATATTAAATCAAATTCTCAAGCATTTAACGTGTTTTGACCAAGCGGCGACCTCCCGCTCTCTCTGGTGAAACCAACACGGACTAAAACTGTAATTCATCGACTGGCTCCAAAAGGGAGTCAATCCCATAACCCCCCATGTTAAAATGGCTAAATTTACAGCAGAACAAAGTATGTTTACAGTCTGGTACAAAAAGTGGTTTTGGTCTATATCGCAAATTTTGCTTGTATCGTTATCTGTAAAAGTTAGAAAGTAACGCGAGTATTTCCATTCAGCTTAAAGGACAGTAATTGAGTCTCGTTAAACTGAGTGCATGTGCGTTGTAATTCTGATTAAAATATCCACCTTATTTTTCAACATTTTCTGTGAATGTGCGAGACTTCCGGTTCATTATCCGCTGTAGAGAAATATCCAGAACTACAAACCAGGCTTTTCATAATTAAGATAATGCATTAAAATAACATGGTACGGTGAGACACATCAGTTTGCAATATAAAGCAGCAAAACTAGCTGTTTGGGCAGTTAAAATACAGTTGTAATAATTACAAATACAAAGATTAAATTAACATTAAATTAGGGATTAACATGCTACGCTTGTATTGTCATGAGGACAGTAACTTTAAATGGAATATTGTTATATAAATAACAGATTTTTGTCTTGCTTTCAGCCAAAATATAACAAATTCTCAAATCAAGAAGGAAAATTATTGTCTTGTTTTCAGTCAAAATAAAGTGAATTTTGTTTGAAACAAGCTACATAATCTTGTTTTCTGTGTGAAATAACATGACTTTGATTACCCCATTGGCAGATTATTTAGCTTGTCCCAAGACTTAGTTTATTATATATAATAAAATAACTTCTTGATGTAAGAATTTGATATTTTGGTTGGAAACAAGACAAAAAAAGACTTTTTGCAGTGAAAACCTTTCCATTAGTTCATTATTCATCAAAGTGTCTTGCGTATGTTTCAATCGTTGACATGCAGGAGATATATGATAACAGATTTCATAATTTGAGTGTGAAATAAGTGCCTTGTTAGGAGCATTAGACATGTCATCAGTGGATGAATGGTGACATGAATCACACATATATCAATTCATAAAAAGCATAGCCTGCAGAGATTGAGATCTGCGTTCCCATGGGACACTACAGCGTGTTATGTTCGGTATCGGCTCAGCATCATGATCCACTGTAAAGAGCGTCAGTAAATAAGCACAGCATGCACAGACTGAACAATGGCGAGTTTTCCATCATGTTCAGAAAAGTGCTCAGTGTTGCCTCTGTGATGATTTTAGGACGCATTAAATATCCTCCAGCTCTTGACAGATCCAGCATTCGCATCTGACCGCTCATTCACGACACGAGGACCCTTCCCTTTAACAGAATAAACCTTTGGGACTCTCAAGAAGTCCTCGTTTTTCTCAGATACAGCTTAATGATTTATGGCCACGTGCTTGTAGAACAACAACATTTGAGGAATAAACTTTGACTCTGATTTGGATCATATGGAGCACAAAACCAGTCATAAGGGTCAATTTTTATTAATTGAGATTTATGCATTATCTGAAAGCTTTCCATTGATGTATGGTTTGGACAATATTTGAAAATCTGAGGGTGCAAAAAAAATCTAAATATTGAGAAAATCATCTTTAAAGTTAAGTTCTTAGCAATGCATATTACTAATCAATAATTAAGATTTGATATATTTACGGTAGGAATATCTTCATGGAACATGATCTTAATGTCATGATTTTTGGCATGAAATAAAAATGTATAATTTTGACCCATACAATGTATTGTTGTCTATTAAATATAGCTGTGCTGCTTATGACTGCTTCTGTGCTCCAGGGACACGTATTATTCACACCTATTGTTTAAAGATGCAACTGGCCACAAGCCATATAACCTGTATTTAACGCATTATAATTTATACCATGTCACAGAGCTCAACTCATCTGAATATCATGCCAAACTAAAGACATGATCGGTGTAAAAAATGCCGCTGTATAGTTTCAAACTCATTTCTGTGCTATTCACATGAATATATGATGCAGTCATAAGCAGCACGGGCATATTTATAGCAATAGCCATACATTGTATGGCTCAAAATTATAATTTTTCTTAAATGCCAAAAATCATGTTACGGTAAGATATCATGTAAATTTCCTATATCAAATCTTAATTTTTGATTAGTAATATGCATTGCTAAGAACTTAATTTGAACAACTTTAAAGGTGATTTTCTCAATATTTAGATTTTTTTGCACCCTCAGATTGCCCATAAATCAATGGAAAGCTTATTTATTCAGCTTATTGTTTTGTGTATGTGTAGTTGTCCAGTCCATAATGTCTGTCTGTTTCATTGACACTGTATAAACGTGCATTACTTTGTCTCGCTCTCTTTGTCTTTCAGCCCTTCCATCCCCATTAATCCCCAGAATCCTCACGACCCCCGAATGTACAAAGACGCAGGCGCGTGTTCGAGAACCAACACGTCCCTGAAGATCTCGCAGGTCTGGCTGAGGAAGATAAAGTCCTCACACACAGAACAGCAGAGTACAGCCACATACTTTACATCCAGCGCTTCGTGACAGTAAGAGACCCGTGGCATTCCTCAGGAGTTGATCCAGAGATATCTGTGGCTGTGCTGCACCTGTTGTGCTCTTGTGAGCTGAGAATCTAGCGCTTGTGGGCTTAGGATAAACCACCCACACATGAGCGCTGGGATCACAAAGTGGAATAGAGCGGTTCAACTTCACATCAATACTTGTGCTCAGTTACATAAACACAAGCATCTCGCTCGCACACAGTTTTCAGTGTGAAAATGTTTTCACGCAGCAGCTGTGCTTTTGCATCCTTACCGATCAAACGTGCTTTAAAACAATTATTAGAGTTACTTAAATGACAAAAAAAAAAAAAAATAATTATGTAATAAAATATTACAAATATGTACATTTCTGCTAGTTGCCGAGGCAACATTTCTTTATCATTTAGCTTAACTGCACTGGAAGAAAAAAAACATATAGATACAGATATAACTACAATTAAAAAAATATTCATTGAATTTAAGGTAAGTGGATGCAGTCAGTTTATTTTAGATACATTTAAATAAACAAATCTAGTTAAATTAAATGTAGCTAAAATATTTTTTTTGCAACCACTTACAAAAAAAAAGTGTATAATTTTTGTCAGTCTACTAAAAATGGCAAACAATGACTAACTAAAAACATAAAATCTAAAAATTAAATCTAAATTTGTAATAGAGACTCTTAAAATGATACAAAGTCTTCACCTGCGGTTATTACCTAGAAGAGCATTTGTAACCTGATCAACGTGTAGACTTTCTCACTGAAACACACTGAATTAATCATTTTGCAGACTGAAATAGTGTAAAATTACTCCACTAATCTATATTTATTAAATCGATATTAGGCTATTTTGAGTGCACTGAGATGCAAAGCACATTATAAACGTCTGTGTGTACTCTTTCCCAAATTCACTGCTGAAGGAAGGCAAACGGCCCCCTGATTGCTCCGCCTGACCCCTTTACTCACCCTGGTACTCCTGTCCCGGGACGTAGGCGCTGGGGCTCCCGTGGATCTGGAAGGTGAGCAGCACCTCTCCTCCTCCCTCGGCCCCGGGGCCCTCCAGCTCTCCGTGGTGGGTGCAGAGGAAGAAGAAGGGATTGAAGCGCGGGTAGAAGCCGGACGGAGAGCCTCCCAAATCCCCGGCGGCCGTTGACAGCAGCAGAGCGCAGGCGAGAGCGGCCCTGATCATCTCTGCTCCAGAGCACGAGGAGAGCGTGTGTGTGTGTGTGTGTGTGTGTGTGAGTCTGTCCTCCCTTCACACAAGGGGAGTTCAGAGCTTGGTGTTCAGCCCCGCTCCAACACTTAAATAGAGCTCAGCCCTGCCTCCCCCCGCCTCTCTCTCTCTCTCCTCCCACCTCCCTCCCTCGCTCGCTCGCCCTCTCATCTGC